>VZTX01016138.1:224673-525685 GCA_013400915.1 Pardalotus punctatus
TTTTTTTCTCCTTGGAAGTCTGTCTTTTTCTGCATACCGAATGATGCATGAGTGAGGAATGTGTATGTAGAGGAATGAGATTCTGGCCAGAGGACTTTAAAAACAGTGTGGTGGTGGGAGGACCTAACTGGTAGACACTTTTAGGTTTCTGTGTGCTGTCATCTTTAATTTCAACCATGTAGGAATGACTTCTCTCTGTGGACTGTAAGCTTTTAAAGCTATTCTATACTTTGTCAATTGTAATTATACATTTAAAGGAAAGTGGATATAATGGAGAAAAATAGAGCACAGGTTAATGTGTGCCTAACAATCAGATTTTACTGGAATTGTAAGTTTTCTCATTAATAAATTGCACATCCTCATATGACAAGTGAGCTAAGTGAAAAACATAGCAGTCCTCTTCAGAATATTCTGCATATGTGCTATTATGATGATATTAACACTTGGGTTTCTTTTTAAATGTTAAAGGACATTTTTCTAGACTGTGATAGCTTTTTATTTGCCAGTGCAATTGTGAATTAGCCCATGAATACCCAATTGATTGCTATGTTTTTGCAACACTTCACCTATGTTTGATGTCCCTCACTCCTAGAGGTTCCTTTTGTTTTGGTGGGGTTTTTTTCCCCCCTTATCTGACTACTTTTAGATTGCTTTCATAGGATAAATCAGTGGAATCACCTGCGTAAATGAATTGACTATATATAGTTAGTTTCATCTTGTATGTAACATTAGTAGCTTCTTGCAAAATAGAATTCTCAGGTTTGTGTATATTGGAGTTACTGGATCTTGAAGAGCCTCTGGTGCCTCAGGCAAAATTCTGAGGCTGCTTAATCATTTCTCTTCTGGGAACAACAGTAAATCATCTGTGAATTTAAATCTGTTTGAAAAGGTAACTTACACTGGAGTCTCTCTTGGCATATATTAGGCAAAACTGTAATTTATACCCTCACAGAGTAGGCATAAATTTACTTGTATTTACTAGAAATCATTGCTTATATGCAAGTTTTTGAGTGTCACCAACTCATTAGTTTTATATGGATGAAGAGCAAGTTCAACACATAGACCAGATTTATGTCCAGTTCTGTTAAAAAAATTCAAAAGGCTGGTTTTTGTCTTAATTCTGGGAGTTAAAAGTTGTTCAGTGTTAGCTTTTCTTTGTCAAAACTTTGAGAATTTCTACTAGGTTATGACCTAGATAAACAATTACATGAGTTCTACCAAGCCCAAACTTCATTTTTATTTTTAGCCTAGGATAAGGATATAACAATACTCTTCACATTTCAAATAAATTTTTCCTAAAATGCCAGGGCCTCCCCTACCCTTAAGAATGTATTGAGCCTTGTAAAATGAATGTGCTGGGATCTTGATGTTCAATTTACAATTAAGAATGTGGGCATCTAATGAGGTTACTAGGTGTATTAAAGATTATTCAACAGATGAACATGGTAAGGAATAAAATGTTGTTTTCTAGTATGGACGTCTTCTGCCTTTTTGTAAGACCAACTAGTGATGCAATGTATTATTGGTTTAATGTTAATACAGGATTGATTTATAATACACCATTATCTGATACAGCTGGTAAGAAATCTTTCCCGGTGGAGGATTTGAAGCACTTGGTAAATTTGTGTTTCCTGTCTACAGTTAGTAGAGTTACATCAGCAATTAAATGGGTGGTGTTTTGGAAAGAAATGAATCGATTCTGATAGCAAGAGGGCCACTTCTCATCAGAAGCTGTGGCATAAAAATACTTCCTTCTGGCTTTAGCTTTATGAATCATTTTATTACTTCTCTGTACTTTTGGATAGTGCTGTGACTTTGCTTTGTTGCAGCTGATTATTAACAAAATCCTGGTGAATCCTGGCAGATGGCAATGTTCTCTGCAGGTTTAACCCCACACTAGTTCAAAGTCACAACATTTTTCACTCTAGGCTGGTTTTGTTGTGGTGTATGTTTTTTTCTTTGTTTTGGTTGTGGGGTTTTTTTTCTTCCCACCCCCACTTTCCATTTTCTCTAGGGAACTTCACTCTCTGGAGTTTCTCCTTTGTAACTCTTCCTGACACTTGGTTACTAGTTGAATTGATGAATGGTTGGATCTACAGCAATATTTTGTCACAAGTGTCTGGCTTTTGTGGTGCCATCACCTGTGTGTAGAAGTTGACAGAATGAGTCAAATCCTCACTTGCTTCGGTCACAACTGTTATTTAAGAAAAATAAAAATACATTAACGTGAGGTCTGTGTGAATGGAGTTCACTGTAAAAAACTTTCATATACTACTGCCAGATTGTGGTATTTAGAAAGGATGAATAGCTGTAGGGTTTTGCAACTAGAAGACTAGAAGCTATTTCCTTTTAAGATTTTTGGTTTTATTGTTAGTGCCAAAGGTCATGTGTTTATAAATTCCTAGAAATATTGGAAACTTTTATTTCTCTGGGTAATATCAACAGTGACTCTTTCTCAGCTTTTCAGGTTATTTCACGTTCTAAAGTAAAATAATAGAAGTGGGGTGTTTTTTTTGGTTTTTTTTTGTTTTTTTTTTTTGTTTTTTTTTTTAAATAGGAGAAGACAACATTAAAGTAAGTGTGTATGTGTATTAGGGAGTGTGACAGAGATATCCTAGTAAGACTAATGATTACCTGAAATACTTGTCTGGGCTTTTGAAGCTTAACCCTTTTGGTCATCAATCAGTCAGCAGAGGCAGGTAGTGACCATTAGGTGGATTCATTAGCACCCTGCAGCCTTCTTGTACAGGGTGACCCACATCTGTCTTCATTAGAAGTTTGCCACTTGCCAGTAGTGAACAGATGGGTCATTATAGCCTACGTTGCCCTCTGGGCATACCTGGAGGACAGACAAAGTCGTCCAGTACAGGACACACATGCCTGTTTTCTTCATAGAAGCCGGGCAAGATATTTATGATAAGTCTAAAAACATTAGGCTTTTACTTTAGACAAGCTACCTTATACTTAGTGGATTTATTTGTATTATTTATTCTGTCTGATACCACGTTTGAAAACATGAAAGGGCTAAAACAGAGACTTGAATTATTCATGACCACTTCTTAAAAAATATTGTGGAATATAACATATAGTGATGCTGAACTGTTAATCAGTATTTTCAGCATCTTATTTTCTTTTTCTAGAACTGGAATATTTTCTGTACAGATTAAGTTAAGATTTTTTCTTTTTCTTTTTTTTTTTTTTCTTGGAAAGAAGGCTACGAGCTAAGGTTGAAGATAAAATGCATTTGTAATCCTTTTGCCAAAAGAGGAAAGTAAAAGCCTTGTTTCCTTATTGCTTCATGCTGTTTACACTGCATGAGCTTAAATCCTGGTCTCATACCATGCTTAAAGACATTTTTGGAAAAATTCCCACTCTGTATGTCAGTTATTTACTATGGGTTGCCTTCTTTCAAAATTTTGGAGCAGCTACACATGTATTTTCAGTGTTAGCAGTATTTTCATTGACTTTCTGCTTCAGTGTCTTTTGGAGAAAATTCCTTACGTCACTGCATTTAAGTAAAACACTCTTAGATATGAGACAAACTGATTGCAGCTAGAAAGCCTGATCATGCCACTAGCTTTTTCCCTGGAATGGTCTCCCAAATGAAACAAGAACTACCTTTACTGGTGAAGCAAGGCTTCCCTTCACACTACAAGAAAATGTTGCTGTATTAAAAAAATACCCAAGGTGTCCTCTCCTTGTAAGGACAAACCTTATCCTCCACTTAATCATATTTACTATAAAGGGATACTAATTATACTAATTGTTATAGTAGGATTTTTGTTTCTTTAGCTTTTTGTAGTAAGTTGTTATCTAGTGTGCAGTTGTTTGCTGTATTTAAATAGTAAGTATATAGTTTAAGATAGTTACTAATTTCATCCAGTTCTTTTTCTAGTGTTAAAAGAATATTCTTTTGAAAACAGTATATCTCTTACTAATCTCCTGTGAAAAACTGTTTCTGCAAGAAAATGTTCATTCCATGTTGGTGTATGTGAATACCTGCTTCCTTTTTGTGGCACTCAAAGTAGAATTTAAAGGCAAAAGTATTTTTTGGAGCTTGTGCCTGTTTTAACAGAGACCCTCTCCTTTAGGGAGATATGACATTGTCCTACAGTTATGCTTCGTGTAATAGGGAGAATTGACTATTTTGTTCATGTTTAAAAAAAAAAAAAGAAAAATCCTGTGGTCATCTTCTTTGGCTAAAAACTAGAAACCATTTTTAATCTATATAATTAGTGAAAAATACTATTAGTGAGGTTGTCATGAGTAATACACTTGAATGAAAATACTGTAATATTTGGAGTTTTATGTGTAACAGATGAATTGGACACCAAAGGAAGACATCCTTTCTGCTTGCAGAAGAGATGGTTAATTCTTCTTGGTGCATGGAAGGGAGCATTAGTAGTTTCTCATGAGAAGTGCAATATCTCGCTGCTGTAGCTGTGTTCTACAAATTCTTTTTTCGTGTTTATATTTTGTGCGATAAAAAGGTGGCAGCAGCTTGTTGCTATAACTTAAGGAAAATACTAAAATTTATTCATCCTTTCAGGTCTTGAGAAATAGCATCCTGTGTTAGCATGTTCTATGTATTTATGATCTCTGATTACCCAGCAGTAAAGATGACATTCAGCATCCATCTGGATTATTTGCATGTATTTACAGTTTGCAAAAGCCATTAAAATGATCTGAGAGGCTCTGATTTAAGATGATGCAGGTAACCTCAATACAGCCGTGTTGTATGTACAGTTTGTGATACAATCTTTAATTACATGATGACACTATGCTTTCCTGAGAATCTTGCCTTAGGGTATAGGAATAGATAGTGTTCATTGAGTGAAGTGCTTTTGCTTTATTTCTGTTTTATCTTTCTTGATCTGTGTGAACTCCATGCTATATATGGCACATCCTCTTTACAGTGTTTTGAAATGCAGGTGATTAATTTCCTGTCTCATATTCCTCTGCTGCTTGTTGTCGAGGTTTTTTAACCTCCTTTACAAGAATAAAATGTGCCATCTTTCAATGACTCCTAGTCATGTTAATTTTCATTGCTGCTGTCCTGTGTTCTTTTTTTGGTAACTAGCATCAGATCTTTCATTCTTATACCCATTCTTTGTGCATCTCTAATTCTCTGTTCTGTCATTAAAAGCTACTTTTTTTACTCCTCTAACAGCCAGCTTTCCTGACATAGCTGACAATTACATGAATAATTTTCATTCTGCTCTTTAATTTTGAATATGTGAAAAGGGATATAGTCTCTTGAAATTTTCTCTTGATCAAAACCACTGACTCTATTAGGATGTGTTAATATTCCTAGAAAGAATGGCAGTTTTACTACTGTGTTGACAACATGAACACTTTTACATTTAGCATGGTAATTCATAGTTAAGGAGTACTGCCGTGATAAATACTTTTCAGTGGCTTCATAAATGCATGTAAAAAAGCAGAGTTACCTTTCAGTGTTTAAGAAATTGAAGAATTACATATTTTGTATACCTATCTGTATTTGACAAACATAACACTGGTTTTAAATAATGCTGCTTTGCAGATCATTCATTATAGCTGCTTCTTTTTTTTTTTTCACTAGGTTATCTTTCTGAATTTCAACAGTTGGTGGAGTGACTTTTTAAGATAGCTATTTATTGGAAGTGGAGGCATGTGAACTAGCCCTCATAAATTCTAGGGCTTGTTAGCTCATTGTGAGAATTAGTACTTGGCAATTACTGGTGCTGATCTGTGCAGTGTGAAGTGGTTATATTGTGGGAACATAGATATGGTGGCATAAAATTACACATTAGTAAAAATATCTCTAAGATGTGAGGAAGCAACCTGGTGTTAGCATAGTGTTAAAGCTGTACTCTGTGTGCCTACATAGATCCTGGTGGAGACTCAGGAACTTCTCTGAAACTCCAGGGAAGAAAATGGGAGGTTCTGCTCAGAGCAGTAGGAGAGAGGCACAACACTGCAATTCAGCTATAATCCTCTACTGGGTGGCTTGATTAAACATTAAAAAAAATTGTGGAAGGAAATAATTTTCTTAAGTGGGACCTTTCAGAATTAGTGTTACTTCAAAACCAATTCATTTTCATGCCTGATGTTTATAGCTTAAATGTAGATAGACAAATTTGACCCTTTTAAAAAGATTGCTGTAATTTAGCATCATTAACTATTTTCAGCAGGATATTAATTAGAATATGCAAGTTAGTTGAGCTTTTTGGAGATTAAATTAATTTAATGGAGACAGTATTGATACAAGGTAATACTTGTATAATATTATTTGATGTTATTTCTCAAGAAAAGATTCATTTTGTATGGAGAAATCTTAATAGAAGTGGCTTTTGCTATTAATAGCTATGTTTTAATTTGTGTCGAAGCTTCTAAAAAAGATGGAATATCAGAGGTTAAGAAAAATTTGTGATATGTAATGCTACCATAGCAAAATTTTGTCACTTCTATATTTTTAGTCTGATTTGAGAGGCAGGGCGGTTTTTACCAATTTGTATTTAAGCATTATGTCTTTTACTACCTACCAGCTGCTGGAGCGATCCTGCAAAGGATGGAGGCACAACTTTTGTTGTTCTTGGGTGGGGCAGATAGCTGGGAGCTATTACACTTTTAGCTCTAGAAGCACTTTAGTGTTGCCGTGGTTGCACTTAGATTAATATGGCAAAAGCATGGGAAGTTCTCAGGAGAGTAACGTTTCACAGTTTAACTTGTGTTTTTTAAGGTCCTGTGAAACTGGTCAGATGTTTAGAACTTGGAACTCATACAGGCAATCCAAATACTTTATTCAGTCCTTATTGACTCAGTAGGAAAAATTTCATTACTTAATGGAGTTTAGACTACTTCATCTTTATTTGGTAATAATGCATGTCAACTACAAACAGAACAAATAATTTGAATATTCTAATAGCATAAGACTTGAAAAATGCATTTGTAAGCATATGGTTTATAGAAATTAGTATACTACCGGAAAAAAAAAAGGTAAATAATCTCTTGTTCAAAGAGAAATATAGATTGAATGAGAGAAAGCTCTGGGAGGATCCCCCATTTTTTTTTTTTGAAAATTCATTGAATAAAGATGCTTTAAACTTGAGATATTTTTTTTTTTCTATTCAGTGCATAAAATAAATGTAAGGGGATAAGGATTTGCAAAAAGCTTATTTGTACGTGCAGTGAAGTGTCCAGGAGTCAGAAAGTGCTGTGACTTTTAAACATAAAAATGCTGTCCCTTTCAGGTGGTGTGCTTTGTTTTATTAGGCAGTAAATGAAAAACAAGAAAAGAATAGACGGTGAGAGAGGCTGCTCAATCTGTGTGTAAGTTGTCTGCTCACAGCTGCCGTGCAGGTTCACTTTATGCTGTGCACAGGGAATCTCCTTCTAGCCCCTACCAGTGGCTGTGGTGTGTATCTATAGCAGCTCACACAGCTAAAGTGGTTTTTGGACCAGGATATTGTTTTAGCATATTTCCTAATACTTGAGGACAATTAATTCAGTAGTACTTTAGACCTTTAAAAACACTTTTCCAGTCAGCAGAGCTCCAACAGACTTTTTGAAGTAAGCTAGTTTGCCATGGTCTACATTGGCATTTATACCCTTTACAGCAATGTTTCAGCTGTATGTGAAAGTGACATTGTCTTGAGCCGATTTACATTTCTTAGTATAGAAAATGTTAAAGGCTCAGAGAGCACTGTATTATCCATTAATACCAAAACTGACATCTGATAGGTCTTACAGCAAAATTTCAATTTCTAGTTCTGTCTGTGTAATGTATTTTGGGAACTATCACTTTGGAGAGAAAACTTGAAAAAGTTATAGGACAACAAAATGCTACTGATGTACAAAAAACAAACAACAATGAAATTTGCATAATCATAGTGTGGAACTTGATTTTTGCAGTGGGCAGTATTTACACACTAGGGAAAACTAATTTTCACAATATAGTGTGAAATTTGTGATAATTTACATCTCAAGATGTGCTTTTTAAAATGTGATTTCCATGTCTTAAAATTAAAAATAATGTATTAAAATCTCCATGGCTGCTGAGGGTTTTTTTTTTCCCCTGAATCTCAGCATGTGCTTTTATAGCTTTGAAAATCATCCTTCCATCTTTACCTTCAACACTTTCTTTTTTTATCTAGTTTTTACAAAACTGTTTTTCCATATTCCTTGTAACAAGCGTTTCAGACAATACTCTCTAGCTGACTATACAAATTCCTGCTGTAAGATTCTATGTTCTGCTTGACCTATAAACCGTGAATCTGTTTATATTGATAAGTGAATTATTATCCTGAAAATTGTCAGTTATATCTGATGTCATCCATTAGCATTACAAAGTAACTTCATTTATTCAATTTCCATGTTTTTTCAGGTTAACTTTTAAAAGAAGTGTATTCTGACTATAAATAAATTGGGAATTGTATGGTGGCAGTTTTTATATAATTTGAAATTTTTAAAAACTCATTGCTTGGCTGAAATCTTGCATTCTTAGTTTTTGCCTATGGCTGAAAGAATGTTTTTGGGAAATTTGAAAAAAACTGTCATGGTTCTTTGTGTGGCTTGGTTTTTTGTGGATTTTTTTGTTGCCTGTTCTTTCGTTTTGTTTGGATTTTTGTAGTGATTTTTTTGTGCATGTGCCTAAGTGAAGTACATTGGTGATATAATTTTAAATAAATTATAAGATGCTTTTTGACACAGTCCTAACTTTAAAAATACATCAATCTTAGCTCTTTAAAATGGGCTGGTTAAATGTATGTAATTCCACTAGTTGCTTGATAAGCTTTATTCAAATATTCCAATGGTTGCTGAATTCTTGTTAACCAGAAGCTGTCTGAAATAAATAAGGGAGCACAGGAGATGAGACGCAGGCTTACATCTGATTTACTAAACTTTCCAGTGAGGAATTCTGGTGACCCTCCAAATGATGCATAGGAGCCCTGCATGTTTAATTACCCCCACTGTAACTATTTGAGGCATCCCTCAACATCCTCCTTGGACCACAACACGCCTTTGTAAGCATTGCTAAGTCCAAGATCAGGAACCCATGCTGGAGTGAAGGAGAGAAACCGATGTGTACTGTCTGCAAGTCCCATCCCCTCTGCCATCGTGGGGTGGATAGGGGAGTCTGGAATGAAAGAGTGAAGTTGAGCCTGGGAAATGTGGTGAGGAAAGGCGTTGTTTTAACTTTTGTCTTTTTGTTTCTTGAAAGTGAGGTTAACTTTCCCTGAGCTGAGCCTGCTTTGCCCACAGTGCTAATTGCCAAGTAATCTCCCTGTTTTTACCTCGACCTATGAGCTTTTTCTTTCTATTTCCTCCTCCTGTCCCTTTAAACAGAAATAAAGCCTCAGTATATGCAGATTAATAGTTTCCCAGCTTTAGTTTAAAATTAACTTTATAGAGAATGCTGAACCAGAAAACTGAGTTGAGGGGAAGAATGGTGATCTTTAATTTAATTCTGTGCTGTTTCCTGCCCAAGGGTCTTCTGTGCAGATCCGCAGTGGGACTTTGCCTGTGTTCCCTGTACATGGTTACTGACAAGTAGACTGAGGTTCAGGGTATTGTAGGTAAAAGAAGCTAAAAATGGTCACTCCATTGCCGTGCTTAGGATGTTGCTGTACAATCCGTGTCCCTTGTCAGTCATTCCTGACCCTACACAGCGGTCGGTGCCTCTGTTGCCTGCCAGAGCCGTTCACAGCTTCCCTGAGCTGTGGGCTTGGAGCTGCAAGCTGTCAGCAGAACTCTCATTTCTTCTTCAGCCTCCCAGGCAAGGTGAGGCTGTGCTGGGCATTCCTTACACGACAGAAAGTAAATTATCTCAGACCATCCCTGCCTGGTGGGCTCTTCCTGGAGAGATGTGCAACAAGGCTTCCTCTGGCCCCACCAGACTCGGAGTCCTGGAAGCTCTGGGTTATTCACTGGCTCTGTTTATGTCATACAGGCTGTAGGCATTTGTGTATTATAGTTGTCTTCAGTATACTGGATTGGTGTTTTGTTGAAGGTGTTGTGAGCTGTTTTTCTTAAATTTAGGATTAAAATCTGTTAGGGTTCCCGTTTCCTCAGTAAAATAGGAATGAAAATACTTTCAAATATAAGTGAAGTTATTAAGAAGATATTTTAATAATCCGTGTGCAGCATTCCGTATTGTTATATTCAAGATAGTGTAAATACACGAAATATTTTTCTGCTATAAAAAAATAAATATATTTTAATTAATGCTTGGAGTAGTTCAGTGTTCTTATACTTCCAAAACATAGTGACACTTTTTGTAAGGGGAAAAAAAAAAATCCTTGAAGTAATGGCACTGATATGACTCTGATTTGTAGTTCCACCACTGAATGTAATTCTGTTCATAGGTTATGTGTGAATCGCAAGTAAAATTTGCAGTTTTTCATGTTTTGCTTGCCTTACAGCATAGAATAAAGGGAGTTGCTGAACTCTCACAAAGTCTATAGCTGACAGACAGCAAGTGTAATTGTGTACTTAAATAGTCTTAAATTTGTTTGTCTGGTATGTGTTCCCACTCCTAGACTCCAAAATAATCTGATGCTAGTATAAGTATTCTATTTCATCATAAATGATTCAATAGGACAGCTTGTATTGGAGTGATAGCAGTTTAATGAAAGGGTAAACATGAGAATGACTGACTGATTTTAATCATGAAAATTAATTCTAATATCTTTTTATAGCAGAGTTGCTCAGAACAGAATTAATTCTTGCTTACTGTAGTGATTAACTTGTATACAGCAGTTTTTCTGTATTTTTTGTGAAAAACCCTATTGTAATATAAACATATCTTACTAAATAGAGTAAAACCTTAGTAAAAACTTCTTTTGTTGCTGGTCAAATTCACAAGATTTGGTTGAAGGTTATCTTTTCCTGGATATAAAAGAATTTTGCGTTGTAGTCTTGCAATTTATAAAACAGTTGTGATTTAGTTTTTCTCTGATGTTGTTTTTTCAACTCTTATTTCAGGTACCTAATTTTAAGGACAGCATCTTTCATTTCATTTTCTCAGGTAAATTCCACAGTTGTTTTCTTATCTCACCACATGATCTCTTTATACTTGACTTGCTTGATCTAAAGCTGTTTGATTTTTAAAACAGGCTGTGTTTTGACCATGTAGGACAGATATTTTTCTGAAAACCAAAATCCATGACAACTCAGGATAATGTAATTTATGTTGCAATTGCATGAAGAAGTTCTGCAGATGTAAAATGCCTGCTGTTGTATAAGTGGAAAAGAATGTACTATGAATCAGGCAATCAATCACCAGTTACAGGTCACAAAAACCCATTAGTGTTGTAGTCTAATAGAAATTTTTCCTATTATTAAACATATAATACTCTAGTATTAGGAAACTGCTGAGTTGGTATGAGATTCATACCAGAAATAATTTAAACAACCAACATTTCCCTAAAAATGTACTTAAAGAAAATTAGTTGTACTTTTCTTATGAGAGGAAACACCTCTGAGAGGGAAATGTGCTTATGGTGTCACTCAGTAAACTCAAAAAATAGTGATAGCAGCAATGATTATTGGCACATGCAGAGGTTCCTAACTTTGTCAGTGTGCAGGACAGACACTGACTGTGCTCAGCAAAGCATGTCTACACTTTTGCGCATGAATGTGTATTTTTGTTGTCTTGTAAAAGTGATGAATTTAAAGGCAAAACAAATCAGTTTTAACACTGCTTGTCATTTAAAGCAAAACATATTTTACTCACAATGGTGTGAAGTCTAGGCTTTTCTGTGAAATTTAAAGGACAACTTATAATTATGAAGTTATGTACTGTTTGAGAAGAAATAACAGAAGTATGGTGATGAATAGGACAGGTTACTTGTTCTTTTTGAAATAAAATGTTCTTGGACTCTTCAGCTTTCCTGTTTTTATGTTTTTGTTGCATACTCTTTCTGCTCTTTGTCACAACTTCCTTTCTACTCCAAAATGATAATACTTAAAAAATATATTCTTGCCTGCTTGCATAATATGCCATAGACTTTTATGACATATTGCAACCTGGTACTGTATAAATCACCATCTACTGAAGGGAAGCATTTAAGAACATGATGAATTCTAAACATTGTAACGTTCCATTGCCATGTTTATGTTGCTGAAAGCAAATTATCTTCTGTCTACATTCACAGATGAATAGCCTGTTGTTTTTTAGATATATAAACTCAAATTGGTAGTTCTGCTGCTGCCTTAAGAGAATTGTGCTCATTCACCATGGTTTCTGTTTTAATATTTAAATCTAATTTGATTCAAACATAGAATACAAAGATGTAGTTTCACAGGCCAAAATGTGGTAAGTGTGATTAGAAAGTGGATGAATTAGGAAAGTAAGATGAAGATCACAGTAATTGGATAATTAAACATTTAAAACAAGATAGGGTATCATATATATTTACATTAACTCCCTGTATCCTCTTTAGCAGTGACAAGAGCCTTAAAACTAGCATAATTTTTTTTTTGCAAGTATCAAACATAAGTATCTATTTTCTATAAAGATTAAGCTAATGTAAGAATAGATCTGGAGATCAGAGTGTGTTTTGTCCCTTCACTTGATTTGCCACACTTAATCAGTAAATGTTTTATGGTTCAGAGGCTAAATTTGTGCTACATTGCTGGTGTCTGAGGGGATTCTCATGTTCTGGTTGTTAAAAATATCACCATCATTCCTTTTCATGCCTAGTTTTCCCATCCACAGAAATTGGGATGATGGTTTGTGCCCAGCCTCCTCAGGATGAAGAATGACTGTGGAGGTGAGCAATGTGCTTTGACCCCACAGTGTGGAATCACATGAATCCCACAACACAGACATTTCTTAAATGAGTTATTCTTTGTAGTGTCGTGGCAAAAAATTGCAGATATATTTGGACATGACGCTTGTTCAATCAGGAGCAGACTGTACACTGAAGATAATTCATGTTTGTAAGCCTGTATAATAAAATCAGTTGCTAGCAAAGACTGGGAATACGTCTTCATTTTGAAATGGTTTTACTTAACCTTTCAGGACAACAAAGCATGCACACACATGGATACACATAGATATTATATTCTACTGATTGATTGAAGTAGATTGCTAAGGAAGTCTGAGCCTTGGTGTTAAAATAATTTCAAGCCAAAAATATGCCAAATGAATTAAAAAGAGTAGCATGTCTTCATTTTGAGATGTCAATATTGAGAAATATTATCCAATATTATAAAAATATTTCAAAAATTTTCAGTATATTTCACAAGAAAATACAGTAATCTCAGGATTGCTGTCTTTTTTTCTTTAAGATCTTTGTATACAAACTTGTTGTGAAGAAGAAAAAAGTTGTGTAAAAGTTGTGAGTAGCAGAAGAAAGATGTATCTAAATAAGTTCTACACTTCCCTCCAGCTGTTGCGTATCTGTGGCAGGTTCACCACCCACAGTAGCACTTCTTCTTTTCTCTGCTAACATAATGGATTCCAATTTTTTTTGGAAAGAACTTCTGCATCTGTAGACTCATGTTTCTAAACAATTGCTTCAACTTGTTTTTTCTGATCCTAGGGCTTCTTTTTGTAAATTTGCTTTTCCCTTTGTTATTTTTTTGTGTTGCTGTTGTGTTTTAGGAGCAACCTTTTAAGCCATACCCATTCTTGTGACAAATCCTCTGTGTGGCACTGAAGATGGGAAGCCCTGCAGAATTACTGTTGTCCTGTAGTTGTAAAGGCAGACAGGTAAAAGTGCCTCATTCAGGGATTCATCCAGTTCAGGTTTGAGTTCAACAACTGAGTGTCTGCTGCCTCCTTTTTCTGAATAATGGTGATAGGCTGGCACTGCAGGGCATGGATCTTGGCACTTTTCCATTTAGAACCTAAGCCTCATGTTATAATGACACAAATAGAGTTGAAGTCCCTGAGACTTACACATGTTATTATGCGTTTCCTTGAATTGAGTGCAGGAAACTGGACTCGGATAATTTGATGTTAGACTCAGTGGAAATGACTGGGTGCATGACTTAAAATGCTTCTATTGTGTGTTGCTACAAAGTACGATGGATGCATGTTGTAACCTGCAAGAAGTGTATTCTGTATTCTTTCACAGGAATTCATATAAATTGTTCTTGTATTGTAAGCATAGCATTAAATAATTTTAAAAGTGAATCTACAAATGTCAAAGTGAAATTTGGAGGGTTTTTGCGTTCAATGTTTTTGATGGTTTTCTGATTCCTGCAGTAGGAATTTACTTTTGTCAACTATTATATAAATGTAATAA
This sequence comes from Pardalotus punctatus, assembly GCA_013400915.1. Taxonomy (NCBI): domain Eukaryota; kingdom Metazoa; phylum Chordata; class Aves; order Passeriformes; family Pardalotidae; genus Pardalotus; species Pardalotus punctatus. The sequence goes on from VZTX01016138.1 coordinate 238,914, forward strand.
TAGAAACATTATAATGTTCTTATTATGTAATATGAACTACAAATATATTAGTGAATACAATGACATATTAATTAGATAATATAATTATAAATATATAAACTAAGTAGAGAGATAGTGCAAAACTGCTATTTTTGTAATAAGCATGTCTCTCCAATCTTCAAGAATTCGACTGTTTAATGTTTTACTAATATAAATTGTGCTCTTTCTTTTGGAATAATCTAAAACTTACCTGATATATAGAGAGTGAAACCAGCAATGAATTCATTTCAGATCATTAGTTTTCATGTTAACAGGGTTCATAAGAATTCAAAGCATAGAAGACAAATGCATGTGAGTTATTTTAAAAAAGACTAACATATACCTGTGCTCTAAAATTTTCAGGTCAAAGAAAATACTGAAATGCTAGAGAAATCAATGTTTGTATTGCCAATAACAAAGAAATCAGTTGCCATGCTATGAAAGCTTTTCACATTACCTTATTGTTTTTAAATTACTGAATGAGAAAAAGGGTTGGTGCAGCCAAACTCTTGTTCATCTTAACTCATCTAAACAAAACAATTATTCTTGCGGAAAGTCCAGCATATATTTTCTATGTAATTGATGCAACGATATATGTGAGAATATCTTTCAAAATGCATGATGTGGAGAAATGGCTCGAAGAGCAAGGCAGCCATGGAATGCCAGAGTCTGTGTCTCTGCAGATTTTGCCCCTGCAGAGAACAGAAAGGGCATTGTGCGAGCAGAAGGCAGAATTTTGAAGATAACTGCAAGGACGATGTCCTTGGTGATCTGGAAAGTACCGAGGCCTATGAAAGAGGGATTATAGTCAAGAGAATAGAAAAAACCAGATTGTAGGGACCACGAGCGGGTGGGAACAGGTTGATGTGACTGTACAACTAACCAATAATAGAATGACAAGTAGTCTTACTAACCAATGATTTTATGACATGTAATATTGCTAGGTGCTGCAAAAATGTACTTAAGGCTGTGAACCTGAAAAAGAAACGGATTGAAGCTTGCTATTGATCATATTGGACGTTGATTGCTTTTTGCCCCTCGTCGTTGCGGAAGAGTTACGGTCTTTCCTCTCAAATGAGTTTTCTCTTAAACTAGTTTCTCTTAAACGAGTTTCTCTCAAATGAGTTTGCTCTTAAACGAGTTTTCCCTTAGACGGGTTTTCCCGCAACATTGGTGACGGTGTGGATTTTACAATAAGTGACATTCTGCGGCAGCATGAGACTGCAAAATTCTTTAAAAAATACCCTTTTTTTTTTGCCACTCTTGCACACTGGTCATTTTTGGAAGAGGTTGGGCACCTGGTATCCAGACAAGCACATCTGGCCATATGCAGTGGACAATTTTATTGGTGTTGCCACCACCTTATAGTATATCTGATCTATATACTATATAGGGGGCTGGAAGTAGATGATCATTAAGGTGCTTTTCAACCCAGAACATTTTCTGATTCTATGACTCTATATAATGAAGTTCACTGTTGCAACAATAACATTTCTAAAATAAAATAACATCTAAAATCCAATGTCAATAAAGAAATAAGCCAATATAATAATAACAATCATTTAAAACAAGTAGGTGTTAGCACTTCTCATTGACAAGTTATTCTTTATTACCGTATTTTGCAGAGGGGTGAATATGCAAGGAATGAGCAATAATAAAAATAATGCTTGTTCACTCCGTCATTGTTAGTATGCCTATGCAAGATGAAATTAATAAAAGATTATTGTTGTTCTTTTGAATTTTCAATGGAGGAAATACTGCCAACTGTGCTTGAAATAATATGCAAAATTACTTTATGATATATCAAAATATTCCTTAAATCTCCTTTTTAATTCAGCATATTTACTTCAGTCATGATACTTGTGTTTTTTTAAAAGAGCTCCTAAAATCAGGCTAACTCCTACATTACGTATTCTTATATATTATGAATATATTTAATCCTCTATATGCTGATAGCCTTTGAGGATGACACGTGGTTGTGTTATTTCTCATTTTCAGCCAAATATTGTAAATTGGAGGGATGAGTGTTCAAGTTTTAGGATTTGTGCTGCAGGGCCTTGCTCAGTGAATAGCAGCTCTATTGCAGGAGTTATGCTCATCTGGGATTGCACAAGCCCGTGTTTGTTGGAACAGCAAAGTTATTTTTGTTAGAACAGTAGATATAAAGCAGGTACATGTGTGAGGAGATATGAGAGAGGGGACAGGTGCTTCTGGGAGCTTGAGTGCATTTTCAGGTGATTAAAGAAATAGTTTTTCCAGGATGGGCACATTAGGAAGGACTTCTGTGCCTCTAAACTCACCTACTTTCTCCAGTAGAAGGGGTACTTTGTGTGAATGTTGTGACCTCAATAGGATGCTGAGCCAACTGAGCACATGGGCCATTGAAATGAATAGGATTAGTCATAAAGCAAAGCACAACAAAGGCCTCCTTGGGCTAGGACTTCAGAACTTGCGAGACCCAGCTCATCAGTGCTCTACTTCTAACTTGTACCAAATGCAATTGTTTTTGTGAATCGTGTTGCCTTGTGAAACTGCATCACCTCCTGCTTCTCTCTGGGGCGTGCTTGCATCCACCAGCAAACAGGGCAGGTTAGATGGCTCTAGCCTAGCTTAGGATGGACAGAACCTGTAGGAAGAGAATGGATTTGGGACTGGTCAGTGCATAACACCTGTGTCCATGGCAACATGCATCCTTATTCTCTCTGTGTCCATTTTGGAGTTGTTTAGAGAGGACAGCACTCTTTACAATGCTTTCAGCAACCTAGAAATTAATCCAGTTATTGGAATCTACCATGGTTAAGAAGAAAATCTCTGTAAAGTAAGAACTATAAAAAGAGGCTGGCAGGTTTAATCCCCTATGAAGCTGTAATCTTGCAAACTGCTGGTAGGCTGCCATTAAGATATTCATAGTCTGCAGTACGCCTAGAGAGTACTTAATTAATACAGTCTTTTATGGCCACCTTTACCTGATATTGCAATTTACACGCACCTGAAGTGTACTGAGATTGGTTATTAAAATTTGCTTGAATTAGAAAAGGAGTAAGATAAATTCTTTAGAAAGTGTTCAAAGATGTATTTCCAGAAAGTTATTAATAAGACACATCTTATTGTTTATATATCTAAGTGTCAGTCAAGTCTGCATAACACAGTATGAAGTTGCATTTGTAGTCTGAATATATGTTTTCATTTTTTATGTTTTATAAGTAGCTGATGGTTTAGGAGATAGTCATATTTCCAGGAGGTAGGAAACGTGCCTCTCACTTGTCTTTTACGGTCTTCTCCATGATTCCTTTTCTTTGAAAACAACCAAAAAAATTTCAAACTTAAATTCATCTTCTCTATACTGATAGTCTAGAACTTATAGGAAATGGAACAAAAAGTAAAATAATTAATAGTGACTTTTTATATATGTTTTAGATTAGTAACATTAGTAAACATGAAAATAATTTACAAGCTGTTATACCAAGTCAAAAACTATTTTCATATTTCTTTATTTTTAGAAGGCCCTAAAAACTGAAATATAAAATCTGCCTTGTGTATTGTCCCTTAAAAATAAAGACCTTGCATGATATTAATGCTTTAATAGCACACAATTTTATATTTTCTTCAACACTGGAAGCTTTACCTTATTGTATTCAAGTGTTGCATCTCTCAGTGCTGGACATGTGCCTTCAGGGAACTGTGAAATAAATATCCAAATTATGTAACTGTAAGGGGTATGGTTAGATTGATCACAATCAAATGTGTACATCAATCCTAAACCAGCTTTTTTTAATGCTAAGATATTTTCCAGAGAGAGCAACTATAAATCCAAGTAATTGAAGTTGGGATTGCAGCTGCTCAGAAATGTCTTGAAGTTTTGTTTTCTCTTTATGAGAAATTCTCTTATAAGATTTCTGGTAACTTAGAATTACTGTAGTTAGAAACCCCAACAAGATAACTTTAGTTATGAAAGTGGATGATGTAACAAAAACCTTAATTAGTAGTTAAAAGTACTGTCAACACATTTCTTTTAATGCAGTGGAAAAATAACTTTCTAGGTACCACTTTATGAAGCTAGCAAAGCTATTTAATTAGATAGCAGTAGAAACAGAAGTGCTCTAGAGAATACTCTCTCAATTACTAACAGTTAAAGTCCATGAAAATGTAAAACATAGTTTTGAAAACTCTGATTTTAGCATGCTTCTTGATTTAATCCGGCACTCTGAACTCTTTTGCAAATAAATAAGGGACTAAAAAAAATGTAAAAAGAAATTATCACAAAGGAAGCAAAGGCTGACTAAGGGTTTTAAAGAAGAGAAGTTTCTCCAGTGAGAAAATATTCTGGACATGTAAGACTAGCTTGAAAGGAGTCTCAGTCTTAGAGGAACAGAGGGGAGAAAACAAAGATAGAGTAATAGTGATGAAATAAGACTGGAGGAAAAGACTTAAAAAGAAGTCAGGAAGAAAAAATTGAATTTGATTTATTGAAAAACAGGAAGAAAACAAGGGATGAAAAAAACAAACAAAAAGTTACTTGATTTAAGCAGCAGTTTTATATTTAATCATGAATGTGAAAGATGGCAAGTGTAAGAATGTGCTCATTATGATATTCTCTACCATTAGGTGGTCTCTAAAAGATTGTTCATTTTTTTTTTTTTGCTATTTGGAGTTTCAGCTATGTTACTAATAGAGAAATAGAATACCAAACTGGTTTGGGCTTTTCTTGTGCCTGTATTGGTTGGACTTTAACCATTCCGAGTGTGAAATGTGTAAAATGACATTAAGTACATTTCTGAAAAGACTAAGTCTTTTTAGTGTTGTTACTATTTTTTTTCCAAATTAATAAAATCCTCATTTTATTAAAAATAAGTTTTGTAACTTGAACTTTATTTTGTTACCAAGTTTTGAATGTGTGTGAAAAACTGAAGTACTATATCCAGAGAAAACAGAAAATACACAGCATTTTGAGTGATTTAGTAACTGCATTGCTTCTAGCTCTGTTCTCTCTGTAAACATATCTTGCATAAGCAGTTAATTTGCTTCCATTTAAAATCTAAAACATTTTTAATGTATTGTCAGAATTGTAGCCTTCATACTGAATCACTAACAGAACTACTTTGGTGCCATACTAAAACTAGTGTGCACATCTAGTGCCCCAGTTAATGGAAGAGCCAAGTCTTGGTGAGTTATTGTGTGTAATTCTGGGTTGCTGACCAAAATTGTTAATTTAGATTGTAGATCTACAGAGACCCAGCTCACTCTTTTTTAATGACACGTCTGCCTCGAAATAGGTTATGGATGTTTTTATTGCTTAAAGTAGCCTGTTATACTTTGACAAGTAAAAAGTTTGTTATAGTTATCAGTAACAAGTTTCCCGTTCTGCTTCTCTTTAAGCATTTTCTTGGCGTCTCTTGAATGTGCAGTCCATTTCCTGTTTTTACAGAACAGTTTTTTAATTGAAGAAGACACAACACTTTGGCCTAGTAGGTAAGAAAACAAACCAAATGAATTTATAATTATTAAAATACAGATTTTAAAAGTGGCAATTATAATGCATGTTTCAAAATCAATATACAGAGTAAATATTTGCTTACTTTTTGGTAATAATTCTATTTAATGTGTGCACACTTGCTGCCAGTTTAGCAGTAAAGATTGAAATTTCAAAGGTGATTATTAAGAGAAAAGGTAGTAGAGTAGCTAAAAATAATTATTTTCAGGCAACTAGCTTTTTGGTAGCTGGAATGTATATAACATAATGAATCGCTGAGATGTTGTACCCTGTATATGGCATGACATGCTGCTGTTGGACTTGTTTCTGGAATATGCAAAGGAGGAACGCTTTTTCCCTCTGGTCCAGAGAAATCTGTAGGAAAACTGGGGAACTCAGAGAAGGGCCTAGTAAGAAAAAGCAGTCGTCTGATTTTCTCTGAAGGTCACATGTGAAGGGAAAGTAGAGATGCTGAATGAAATGCCTGTCACTTAAAGAAAACAAAGTTGAAGATGGACAGGAGTTTAGGGCTGAAACATGAGAAAAGTTGCTTGAGAATATCAGTTCACGCAGAAAATGTTAATACAAATGTCTTCCTTTGAAGCAGCTGCAGGTAGAGCAAGAATGGAAAAGAACCCCCCTAACTGAAATATTACCTCGGGGCTGTAGTGGGGGATGTGTTCAGTGTAAAAAAAGGACTAAAACTGAATTACATCATGGATGTGTTAAAAGTGGTGTAAGTGTTTACCACCAAAACATGGAGCAGGGACTAAAAAGCAATATCTTTGTCAACTGAAAGGCCTTTCCTTCCAGGCATTTTCCTTGGTTTTGCTTCCCTTGTTTCTGTGGAAAAAGGACAAGTTTCCAGGAAAGAAATGTCTAAGTTTCAGGCTGAATTATACATGTAGGTTAATTTTTTTTCTTTCATCTGCTCTTCTTAACTATTGCTTTTCAGCTGAGAGCAAGTACTGCCCCAAGCTGGTGTGTTATGCCTTGGGGAATGTTCTGGGTTCACAGCCTCATTTTTCGGTTCCAGGAGTGCACAGTTCAGCTTCATTATCTTCTCTAGCTCTGTTTTGTATTAGAGCTACATTCCTGCCCCCTTCAAGAGAAGCAGTCCCATTAAAATAACATTTAATCTGTCTGTTTGAAAGTTTTGTTAGGTAGGGTTAATAAAAATTTCCATTGTCTGGCATTTATGATACCGGTAATTTCTTGAGACTATGGTGCTTTGAAAACACATGGTGTATAAAAACTAAAACAATACTAAAGCCAAGCGCAATAGAGGCTTTCTGCTTACCAAGGTATTTAGCTCCTGGAAATTTTTGCATGATTTCATGTAGGATTTTAAAATTCATTTTATAAGATAAATTACTCCATTAACTTTACAATAGGTAGCTATTATTTTATGCTCATCTAATGCTGTGATACCATATGGCAGAGGAGATCTGTGAGCCTCTAAATGCTTTACATTGATTTTTGTCATTTTGTAGTAAATCGTATTTCTGGAAAAGAGTGCTTTTTATGTAGCTACTATGATGGTATTTAGATACCGTCATTACTTTCCAAACTTGGTTTTTGAAAAGTCCCTGCTCAGATTGTTTGGGAAGTTGTGTGTGTTAACCCTGCTGTGCAAAAATAATGTCAGTTCTCCTGGGCAGCCAGTGTTTCATGAACAAGGAATGTCCTTTGTCTGGGCTATTGGTGGCTTAATTTTTTATATATGCTAGCTTTATGATACAAAAGATAGAAAATTGCTTTTTATCTTTTGTCTTCCTTCTTACAGTAGCATCTTTGGTAATTGTCTTCTGCAAAAGTGCAGTTTTTCTGCACATTGAGGATTAAAAAAGGAAAACTCTGGATTTGACCATTTCTTTGAAGTTAATTCATGTCCAAGGTCCTTTTAAGTTAAAATTTGTGTTTAAGATGAATTTTGTTTTACAAAGTTGACTTAAGAGGTGTAGAAGTTAACTTGTCAGATTTGGAATGTGTTTAGGTTTTTTTTTTACTTGAAGGGATAATTCTTATTGAAATGTGGGGTTTTTTTCACCTTCTATATTATTTTAGTTACAAATATACTTTAACTGACACATTCCATCAAGAGTGTCCCAAAAGCCCCTTGCTGTCTTTACAGTGCAGCCCCCAGAAAATTAACCTACTGTCTCGATGGCCAGCTATGAATGCCAGCTTTATGATTCCCATATATACCTGCTGTTTAAAGGTTAAGTTTAGGAGCATAAAATGTTTTGTGTCAAGCTGATTAATTGAAAGATAGCAACCGATGAAGTCATTACACTGAAGTCAGAAATTCTACACCTTCTGTATTGCTTGAGAACAAATTCTTGAGAAATAGTGTGATAGAGCAGCTTTCTACTGGCCAGTTTTTCTTGTATGCACAAAAAATTTGGATGGATTTTTAGATAAAATTAGAATTTACTTAGGTGGTTGCAATCGAATTAGGTGTATGAGAAAATAAAAAAGCAATCTTCATTATCACAACAATAACACTAAAAAACCCCACCACGTGCTTTTTGCTCATATCAGCGAACATGAGTGTGTCCACTGTTAGGTTTAAACCATCTTTTTTCCATATCAAGCTGAGGAGCCGGGTCCTGGTAGTATGGACTCCTTGGGGGCTATAAGGAAGAAATGTTCCTTGCTGGCTCTGCTCTCGTGTGCTGGACCTTGATCGAACTGTAAGTGGCTCACATTCCTCGTTCCCAGTAGCTGCAAGACCTCTGTACTGATCTATTCTCATGGAACAAGAAATAAACTTTTTTTGTTATGAAGCTTTTCTCTGCTGCTGGTCTGAAGAGGTTTTTTCTGGTAAGCACTGATCATTTTGAGACACAGTAATTAGTTGTGAGAGAAGCAAATGAAAGCTGCAGTGAAAGGTACTGCTTATCTTCAGTTTTTTTTACATCTTAGCTGTTATTTTCAACTTTCAGCATTAATGAGGTAAGTAGGGTGAGAAGAAACATGTGACTCTAAAAATGTTACTGTCAAAACTGGGATAATTCTTTACAAATGGACTGTGATAAAAATTAATAATCAACAATATAACCTTTTTTCAGTGTTCTTAAAATGTTCAGGCATCATATTTTTATTGTTGGACAATACTTGCTCTGAGATCTGATTTTGCTTTCTATGTTTTTATAAAGAACCTTTTGATCTGAATATCAGTACATGAAGAGGAAGTGAAAAATAATGATCTATTCCTGTACTTAAACACACGTCTTTCTGAAAAAAATCTGCCTCAACATTATAACATAGAGATTTTGGCATGTGCCTCTAGCATCCAGCTGCTTAAGTTCCTCACATCTTGCTGTTTAGGAAGTCAATTTATTTTTTACAGAACTTATGTTATACAGATAAATTTGAGACTATCATGAAATAAGACATAGTAATCAATTTAAACTCAGCAGTTGCCTCCTATTAATTGCCATTTACACACATTTAAATGCAAAGCTCATGACAGCACCGATTCATAAAATGTTAAAGATATTTTTAATATGGAGAAAAGTTTTGAACTCTGTATGTGGCAATAAGAATTTGCATTCCTGCTCAGGTAGGCATCTTACAGTCCTTTAAAGATTTCCCCTCAACACAGGCTCATTATTGTGTCTTTGAAATCTGACTGAGAAGATATTTCTGGATTTGCAGATAGTGTGTACATTCAATACAAATTATAGAGCAATAAATTGCAATGAAATGAGGTAATTTGACCAAGACATGACCTTTAATGTGTTTTCACTTATGTTTATCCCTTGATAACATTAGCTGATAATAATAATAATGATAGATTTTGCAGCTTTTTGAGTTCTTGCTTTGTGCTATCATCATCCACAGAAGATTCAGCCAGTTCCTACCTGCATAATCTCATATTTGGAGATGTTACTGAGACATACTCATATACTGAGACATACTCATATACCTCTGTAGTTAACACCTATTCTGTAATTTGCAGAATATTTTGTGCATTTTGTTAGCACAAAGGAAGAATTTCAGAAAACACGATAAATGGAAAGCCCCAGCTCTTTAATTGCTTGTTATCAAGGGAAGACATCACCTATATGAAGAGATAGATAGATATATATATGTATGTATATAAATGTGTATGTGTGTGTATATATATATATGTATGATCCCATACAGATAATAAACAAATGGGAATGTTGCCAAGGTAAAAGCATTGTAATGTCAGGTTAAGGCCTTTGCAGACAAGACAGTCTGAGAGAAGTCGTTGCCTTATCCTTGGACCCATTATAGTGAAAAGTGCAATTACAGGTGAACTCAGGAACATTAATTTGTTCAAAGAAGCAAAATTCTAACACTTGGACTCTAATCTGTCTGGAATTTATATATTGACATTACTCAACAGCAGATCAGTACAGAGCTAACATTCAGAACAAATTCGTGGTATCAACTAACTAGGATTATGCTTTAGTTTCCTCACTTTCAATAAGTGGAGTTTTCAGGTTCTTACTGGGACCTAATTAAATTTTCCTTTTATTTTTCCTTTTTTCTTTTGTCTCTTGACTGTCTTTTCTGTTGATTGTATCAGGTGGTCTAAGAAGAGATCAGATGTTACCTCTTTTTAAAAACCCTGCATCGTATCCTTCAGCCACGATAGTGCTACTTCCACAGTTCTGTTTTTAATGTTTAACTTTATGTTTGAAGGAAAAATCAGGGAAAACCTTCAAAAACAAATCCTTGGCGAAATATTTATTACTGTCAAAGATCTAAATCCCTGTGGATTTCTGCCTCTTGTTCATATAATTTCAAAGTCTGCTGCCTTTCTCCTCAGCCCGTGTAAGAACATGTGAACACCTGAGCGAGTGTTGAGTTCAGTGCTGGGCGGAGCTCAGGCAATGAGCCTGTGTGCATCTCTTGAGGGTCTGCAAAGCCACCTGCAAGGTGCTGCCCCTGGGTGGGGAAATCCTGTTAATTCAAAAGAATCCAAAAGTTCAGGTGCAATGTGTGTTCCAGGTGGTTTCATATACCTCTCCAATTTAATCCATTTACTTCTATTATTTATTTACTTATTGTTAGATAAGGAAGGCCTATAGCAAGGGTAAATTGATGTATTTCTATTTTCTTCTGTAGAGGCAAATATGATTAGTATCTTCACAAGCCTCCTGTAATGTTTTTGCTGTTTGCAAGTTGCATGTTGAGGGAAATCTGTTACTTATTAATCCTCTCTTGTTGCTACGTGCTGCAGTGAATTATACAAGGAGGCCTACTCTGGAATTATTTTTGAAAAGCTTCTAAACAATGTCTGGTAAAACTTACTGCGAAGTGTATTTTTCATTTGGAGAGTTTCTATTTATCAATTGCTTTGCAGAAAGGACTTCCAAAGGCTTCAGCTTTTTTTTTTTAATAGCTGCTGTTACTTCTTTAGAATTAAATTTTGGTAATTTGTTTGTAATTTGAAGCCTCAGAAATCCCATCCAATTTTGATGTCTAAACATCAAAAGACAACAATTTCTCAAATGAAATTACATTCATGTTCAAATGGCTTTAAGAAGTTGAGTTAAGCAAAAAGGAGGGTTTATTATCCCTGGCAAAAGGTGTTTGCTTGATACTGCATGTACTGATCAAGCCAACTTTGGCTTTACTTAGGCTGGGCTCAGTTGTCTGAGCAGACTTAGGACTAGAAGGTCACAATGGCTGCTTTTGCCTTGTCACAATTCAAATCCAATGAAACGTTCACACAAATTTGTTGTGTTTTTAAAATTACTAAAATGCGTTTCAGCAGATTAGATGAACAATGCTGAGTAGTCAGGTATGTTTCTACCATGAAATTAACAAAGGAGTGGTTTGTTTTGGAATCATTCTTTGGATGCTTTTATGCTCTGAAAATTATTTGTAGTTGTCTGTTCCTTAGACACTTCCAGCCTCTGCCATCCTCTGCCAGTTTTTTTTAATGATCTTGGGGCTCTTGGACCTTCAACACCCTTCTCATAAAAGCAGTGTCTCTCCTGAATCTTTTTTCTTCCCTTTGCAATGCTACTTTTCTTTATAATGTGATGTATTTCAAGATCTGAAGTAGCTCAGATGGATCTGTAGGACCAGCTGATAAGTCAGCTTTTCTTTATAAGTGCAGACCAAATTTTAAGCATATCAAGTAGGAATTTTTCAATGAGGCAAGGCCATGTTTTGAATGTGTGGGTGATCAAAGAAAAGGGAATAAAATACTGGTGATTTATCTGACTTTGTAGATTAAAGGTTATGTAAAAGCAACTATTGTTATTGTTACATGTGTGCATATTAAGGATGCATTTAATTTATATATAAGCTACTGTTCTAGAAATTTGCTATTAAAAACAATTTTGTATCTGAAACCTTAAAGGGAAAGATTATTATTTTGAAACTCATAAGTTCATGATGATAGTTTAAGATATAAGCAGAAGACAAGTCTTACTAGGTTTCTTTTGTTTTTTAAAAAAACATTCTTAAGGAGCTTGATTGCCAGTGTTCAAGGGAGATTGTTTGTTTTATCATCATGGTAGAAGACTGAAAAAATTGTGGTTTTGAGGAAAGCCTGACAGAACCTTAACTATAGCAGGAGCTAGCAGGTGTCACTATAAAAAAATAGTGATTGAGAAGGATGGCTATAAATAGATGAACCATTTTAGTCATTTGCCTTTGAAAGCAGTTTAATAATTCCATGCTGAGTCCCCTTTCAACAAATTTAATGAAAATCAGCATGATGTTGTGGCAGTTCCTATTGGATTCTTTTACCATCTTCTTGTGTTTCATGGTGTGAGAGATTAAAATAGCATCTAATAAACCACATTAGCAGCTCTACATTCCTCATCTGAGGCACAATTGCATACAATTCCTCCTCCTCTGGAGGGTGCCCCTGTGTTTCAGTCCATTGTCACTGTGCCTAGGAACTACGAATTGCTAAACAGCAATTTTGTGGCTTTATTCTCTATTCATTATGATCGTCAGTGTGGAGCTACTCTGAGACATTCTGAGCAGGAAGTAATGATTTGATTTTCAGCCCACTGTGAAAATTTATTGATTTGAATGGACTTTTCTGAAATTCTACTCACTGAGCATAAGAATAACAGATGCCTGTGTCAATGTTGTTGTTTATTGGTTTCCATAGATACAAGAAAAAGCAATATTTTAGGCTTAGAAAACATTCTTATCGAAATATGAATCACTTAAAAGTATTTTCTCTTTTTTTTTTCTTTTTTTCTTTGCATGAAGGATCAAGAATCAAACCATGTGTTTATTACAGTGCTTGAGGATCTATGCAGTTATGCAGTTTCAAGGGAGTTCAATAGAGGTTCAGCTTCTGGGGACTTTCTAAAACTTAATTATTTTTACACTTTGTGGTTTCCAGTAAGCTTGCAGAATACAATAGAACAAAGCACAAAGAACAGTGGCTGCATTTTTTGAAACTATTTTAGAGGTAGTGTTTGTGGTTTCTTTTGAAGTCTCAGTGTACTGTTGAGCCACTGAGAGAGACTCCAGTTCTTCTTGGACCCAAGGCACAGTGTCAATACAGTGCTCTCATGTTCTCAGTCCTTTTAAGTTTGGGAAATAAAAAAGTATTGGCCGTAGTGGAAGGTGCTTTAGTTGAATATTTAAACTATCTCTGTATAAAATACATAGACAATATATATTTAAATTAGATGTTCCTTCTCTAGCAAATAATGGAAGTTTTAAACTAACCTGAAACTTCTATGTTTCAGATTTGACCAGAGGTGTCTGGAATGAACATAAACTTGCTGCTTTCCAACAGCAATATAGACAAAAAAATAATTCAATACTCTTTACTTCTTAAGTGCAGGAAGTCCAGTTTCTTTATTTATGTATTTTACATTTTGGTTCATGATTCCTGCTCAGCAGTCATTTGGTCATATTTTTCACCAGACCTCAAAAGCTTTCTTGGTCCTCTGGATTCCTACACTGAGACTGATTTCTCAAAAATACTGTCCTGCACTTTCAACCAGGTCTCCAAAATGGTCCCAAGTCCTGCAGGCATCTGATTTAACTGGTCTGTTAATTTTGCTGAGTTTATGGGACTGAACTGGAGCAGATGTTTCATGGTAATCTCTTGCCAATGGGTCATTACAGAATCTTCAGCTGTAAAATTAATTCAGCTAGAGGTTTTTCTTACCACAATATGTACATGAAATAACATTAATTAACCATATTTCCTTTACTTTTCTACATTCTATCAGTCTCCACTTCTTTTCTCTTCTCCTCTGTCTCAGCACAGCCCTGTGACTTTCTCATCTGTGGTGTAGTTATCATTATTTTTTGCAAGCATGAAGGGCTGTGGGAAAGATTGTGGGAAAGATGGGGTATTTAACTTTATTTTTAATCAGCTCACTAATTCCAGTTTACTTCCATAAAACATGGATTTTGGGGGGCTGATGCTGCTTTATAAAAGGTATATATACAATTTTTTAAATTGTAAATTCAGTGAAATAAATTCCTGTAAGTGGGTGCTACTGTGCAGGATGTGCAAATGCATGAACTGCAGTAATAATCCATTAATGGCCACTGCTTCTATATGATTTTCCTTGAGCATCCAATCAAAATAGAAGCTTTGTTTGTGGAAAAAATTACATGTAATTTCTTTGCCCCTTAGAGACTTGAGAAAATGATTAATACTTCCTTATGAAATTTCCTGTTCATGTGTGCCGGTTGTTGCATATTTGAGAAATACCGTCTTGATTAATTGTTTTGAAATGAATGTGAAAATGTATTGAACAGGGCAAATAGCTATAAACTGTAAAATATTTTATGAAACTGAATCATGCTTTTATGGAAAAAAATTAATTGAACTTGCGAACAAAATAAACTAGCCTTTCAACCTTCCCCAAGAAGGGGTAAGAAAAAGGATTGGGGGATAAAAAAGGTTTCTAAGAAGCCATTTGAAAATAAATGCAGCATACCATAGCTGTCTTTGCTTTTTTTCAGGTTATGAAGATGGTTTTATTTCAAATATAGTCTTGTTGGGGTTTTTTTTTTTTATAATTTGCTTTGTTGGATTTTTTTTATTTGTTTAATGAGAGTTTACAGGTCCGTTGTTGAGATCAAATGTTTTTAGTTCAAGTAAGGTTTGATAGCATTAGAGTGGAATGGCTGTGTTTTCAGTGAACAGTGACCATTTGCTGAACAACTGATGTGATTTAATGGTTGCCAAGTAAAAGCTGAACAAAACAAAAAGGCAAAGATGATGATGCTGACAACAAATTTTATTATCAGTTGTAATAATCAATTGTCTTTTGTGTGAGGGTAATGGTGAAGCTCCTACTGACTTCAGCAGGTAATAAGGATTTTATTTAGTTTTTTTTTTACAAACTCAACTGCCTTTCTGAGGATTTTACATTTCTTTCTAATCCGAGTATATTTATTTCGTCATATAAATATCTTTGAAACATTGCAAAAACAGTTTTACTCTGTAGTAGATGTTTATATAACACAATTTCAGAGGGAAGCTGCCAAGGACTCACGGCAGCCCCTCAGTCCCCATCACCCTTCACTGCTTGGGGTGGGGAGACTGTGGAGGACATGGCAGTGAAGGAATGAAGTTGAGCCTGGGAAAAAAAGTGAGTTGAAGGAAATAATTGTTGTAATTTGGTCTTTTTTCCTCACCCCAAGGTTTATTTTAATTAACCATAAATTAAATTAATTTTCCACATGTCAAGTCTACTTTGCTTGTGACAGTAGTTGGCAAATGGTCTCTCCCTGACTTTATCTCAACCCATGTGGCTTTTTGTTTGTTTTTTGGGCTTTTTTGTTTGTTTTTTGGGTTTTTTTGTTTGGGTTTTTTTTGTTTGTTTTGTTTTGTCTTTTCATTTTTTCCACCCCTGTTGATTTCTCCCTCTGTCCTGTTGAGGAAGGCTGTGTGTGGGAGCAGCTGGCCAACATCAGCCATCCACATGAAATTATCGCTAAAAGCACTGCTTACCTGTAGAGAGCTTAGTTCTTTTCTCTCTAAACTTAAGATGACTTAGTAGCTCATCCAATAATCAGACCTTAAAATATTTTATTCTCACTTTCTTCAGAATCTTTTTGTAGTATCAAAAAAGCCTGCTAACTAGTTGCTGCTGACTGTATATGTTAGCATTTTTTGAATGTCAAAATTCTGAATTTTGAAGAGTTCTGATCCTGTATAGTTTAAAATTATGTTTAAAAACATATTGAAATAAATGGCAGTCATTGCATGGATTTGAATCAAATTTATGTCAGGGTCTGAGATATTTACTTGGTGTTGCATAAGAAACTTTCATGAGTTACTTTAAAAAAATTATTTGCTATGATTCCTTAAATAATTACTATATGTTTATTATATATTTAACAAAGATTTGTGGCTAACATCATAGTATAGTTTTTAATGTATTCATAGTTATTACTTCTCAGTAATTATTCACTATTAGTAAATAATGAATATACTTACTATTAATAATAATTACTTTGACCTAAAAAATTTCATTAGTGTTTTACATTTTTACAGAAAATGTTTTTTCTTGGAAACTGAAATTGGAGATCAAGGTTTTTAAATATCTAAAATCTTCTGATATCTGTACATTTATATATTATTATTTACCTCTAAATCAGTTAGATTTCTCTTTACCTGAACCTGCATCTAAATCCTGATTTTTGAGTGATTATTAAATAACTTTGTAACATGTCTTGTCTAGGAAACAGGAGGAAAAGGGGTAAAATACTGTGATATACTCTTGACTTTAATAGATCTCAGTGCAAGTGAGAAATTCTGTTAGTTTTATAATTGGGTTTGCTGCAAGCGAAAGTAATAACTTAAGAGTTAATACTATGTATTATCCATTCAAGAAAAATACAAAGAAAATCTTTGCTCTTAGTTAACTAAAATAAAAAAGATAAAGTAGGTTTAAAAAAAAGATTTTTTGAGATAGTTATTTTTGAAATGAGGTTATATACTTGGATCAGAAATGGCAGTTTTTCAATGAAGTCATAACGCTTGAAGAAAAGTGCATACTGAGCTGTAAAAACACCATAGAATTGATTTTATAGGACCATGCAAAGGCAAATAATAAATTTTTTTGTTATTTTCTTGCATGAAAATTTTCAAGTTCTTCTAATATGTTTACTTTTGGCCTTTGTGTTTACACTGCTATGACTCAAAATGATCTAAAGTAGCTTCTTTTTGAGTATATTTTTCACAAGTACTTTTCATAGCTTGCAATTCTTACAGCAGGAAAATGTAATGAATTAAACTTTTATTTCTGTGTTTCAAGTCAATGCATTTTTGAGCAGTAAAATTTACAAAGACTCTGTGACAATTGCAGCACATCTGCCTGTTCTCGGCCCCATTCCCTGGTACTGGTGCTGATCCCTTGTGGAAACAGAGATGCCCAATCTCTTATGGCCTAGATGAAATAAATAACAGCAAATAACATTTTGTCAAGCTAAAGAAAATGTTTCTTTCCTTTCAGAAATGTTCTTAATCCTTATAGATAGAGCACCTTAATGACAAAGTGTAGATGCATCTCTTTGATATGATATTTGAGGATTTTTAGTAGAATACCTCTAAGAGGAATAAGGGTAGATGTGTATTTTGACGACATATGGCTTACATAAAGAGTTTTCAAATACTAGCATATGCTATTTATTAAATTAAAGAACCCAAATTGTACTGAGAACTTTCACATTTTTTAAAAGTGCATATATCAGCTGCCTACCCATGTGTACCGGTACTTTAATCTGTAAAATGACATTCAGAGTTCTATTAAACTATGTTATGGTTCCATAATTACATAGGAATTGAGCCACTGAGATATAACATTTTCTTGCACCTTTGAAATGTTAAAATATTATTTATAGATTTTGAAATTAAATAGCTATTCTTTGATGGACTCTGAATGGTTGATAGAATTAACAATATTTGTACTTTTTACTTACATGTCCGAAATATTATAGCCAGGTTTTTTCCCATTTGTTTTTGATGTATGAAGCTATAGATTCACAATGAGTGTGATAGAGACATTCAAAAATTATGCAATAAATAATGCAAAAGACAATTTGGTTTCATCCCCCAAAAGACATGGTAAAATTCAGAAGTAACTTTTTAGTAAGACAGTTCCTCAATAATATTAATGAATTATACACTCCTGTATAAGGTACCTCATCTTTTTATGTCTTATATAGACATTAGTAAAATTGTATTATATTCTGAGTCAAATTGAATTACAATTACATGACAGTCCTTATGCATTTAGATATTTGAAATTGATTTGAAAACTACATGGGAATGTAATTATATTTCTAAAGGATCTTTGACTGAAGAATTTCTGTCCCTTAATAATTACTGCACTTCATGAATATTCCAGTCAGCCTATTCAATAATCTGTTTCCCAGTGGAAATGGACAACAAAATCAAAATATGGAAGGTAACTAGGAACCATCAGCCACCTATAACATAAACAGAAAATCTCTTTTTTGTTGTAAAAATAATGAAATGTGAGGTGCTTGATGTTGAGATGAGTGAAGATTATAGCATGTATTGCATTTGTCAACTTCCAGTTCTGCTGTATATGAAACAAAAAATGAGAATAAAATAGAAATATATGGGACTGCAATAAAATAGCCATTTAACTTATGTGCTTTGATATTTTCTGGTCTTGGCCCTCCTGGCATGTGGTGTGTTTACAGATAGTTCAAAACCAGTACACCAAAAGGCAGAGCATAGGGAGTAAGGATGCCTCATTTTTTATGGTAATGTAGTCACTTAGAAGCTCATCACATCATCTCTGTGGTCTGTGCACGGAGTCCTCACTGGGGAACATTCCATTTCCCTTGCCAAAAACTTTTAGTCGTGTTGCTTTTCAAGATCTAGAGAAATGGGAAGTCTTGAGTTAGTGCATAACCTTTCTTTAAGGACGTTGAAGGCTGCAAAAATGGCAGATTCTGAGGACAGTGTGTTTCTGAGCTCAAGTCTTAGGACTTGAAATGCAGATCAGCAACTTTTAGCCTCATTTTATGAAGCACAGTTTGGCCATATATAGTAATTTTAAATATGCACCTCTGAAGCTTTCCTGTATAAAAGCGTTAAAGTTGTCTTAGTTTATGTAATCTTAGTCCCAGTTCCGCTACAGTGAAGCAAATTAACTGCTTTGTATGAGGTCAGGTTTCACTTGTATTTATTTATCACCCCTTTATTTATTTATGGTGTCAGTGTTATTTATATTGGTTTTGATGCCACATTCAGTATGCCATTTCAAAAATTTACCAATGTCAGCTCTTTTCCCAAGACATTGCTTGGCTTACTTTTCATGGAAAGTGAACAATTCTATTCATTGGAGTGGGGATTGGGGTCTGTGTCCCAGTCTCCAAAGCTGGTGCTGTAGCTGCCAGACTTAATTTGTATCCATTAATTGAACTGAGATAAACTTTGCAGCTCCTCTGCATGGGTTGGGAGGGATGAGTGTGAGAGACCTGAGGCTGGCTGTGTAGTTATGGAAAGCAGAAGTCTGTGACCCAGAAAGTCCCAACAGAAGTTCAGCATTCCCTCCCCAAAGCTATAAAAGAGCAGCAGCTGGGACCAATGCTGGAATTTGTCCAACCTGAAGCTTATAGAATGTGCCTTAAAAAGTCTCTGATCCCTAAGGGCCCCTCAGCCAGAAGATCACCCAGGACTCGTGTAGGTAGGGAGTAGGTGCTTTGCATAAAAACTGAATCAGCTGTGCCTTGTATCTGAATGGTCACTAAAATCTGTATTTTGAATACTTACTCTAGAACAGTGTTAAAAGAGGCAAGTTGAGATCAGCTCCTTACCAGAATAATTTGTAGCTTATGACTTGCAGGGAAATACAACATTGGGTTCTTCTCTGGCAACCAGTAAAGTCCTAAGCACAGAAGGGTGAGTAAAAATGGAGGCAGAAAGTGAGGATTGTATGAGTTTATCTCTTCAATTCCTTATGTTTTGTTAAAACTTTTTAAAGACACATCAAGTACGATAAAACACATTCCTAGAAACATTGCTCTGGTACCGACTCTTCCAAAATCGTTGCATATGAACTCAGGAGAGAAGGAATTGCTTGGTTGCTTCTTTTGGAATACAGGAATGCCCACCTGAATGCTATATTTGGGTCCAAGAATGATTTGTATGTGATGGGAAAACCCAAACCACAAATCTGAAATTGGTGAAATTAGTTGAAAATGTGGTTTCTAAATGTTTTCTGTGGATTATTAGGTACTTGTCACTACACTGGGAGATGCTTTTTAAATTTTTTAAAAATTTTGTCTTTTCCCCCTGGAAGCCAGTCTGAATGAATGTCTGAAATGGTGCTGAAGAATGGATCCCCAGTTTGCACCAGCTGCCTTTCTTTTGCTCCTTAGGATTTTTTCAGGCCATCATTTTCCCCCACAGCCTGTGGAGAGAGAGCACAGGTAGTATAAACTCAAAGTACAATTACATTGGCAGCATCACATGGGAAGAGAAGATCTAAGTGCTTCTAGCTCTGTTCATTCTAAGTCAGGAGCTTTTATATTAGCAGAACATCCAGATGGCACATTCACAGATATTCTTTTATCCAGTAACTTTAGAGGTTTTTCTGGGACAAAAGCATTTATACTTGCTTGAAGAGATAAAAATCAGTTCTGCCAAAGCTCAGAAGATCTTCTAATACAAAGCATTACATGTCATTAGTTAAGAGTGGGCAGAAGTACTTTGACTTGAAGCAAAAAAGATTGGCCTGTTTGCTCTTTCTGTAATGCACCTTTTGTTGCACCTCTGTAATTAGCACATAAATAGAATTTTAAAGACTTAGAAAAATTAACAAACTGTTACATGATGTATATAGCAGACATTTCTGTATTATGCTTTGTAGATGTGTTTGAATATCTCCATGAGATAAGATTGTTGGCTGGTTAAGTGGAATACCTGGTTTAACAAACTCCTTTTGTTCCACTTCTCCTCAGAGAAGGAATTTTCAGTTCATCTCTCCTGTAAGCTGGATAGAGCTAGTGAAGAAAAAATTATGGTAAGTCAGTCACCATTAAGATCATTAATGTTTTTCAATGAAGTGATTGTTTTTGTCTCATTGTTAGCTAAGTTAAGAAAGAAGCATTGTTCAGGCAATTTCTGCTCTTGTGTTTTCCCTCACTTTGTTATTCCAAATTGTAAATTGTTTGGAGGAAATAATGGGAAAAAAGACAACCTCAAGATAAGAGAGTTTCCTAGCTTTTCTTTTGGTATTTCTGGATTTTTAGCATTGAAAAAACTAAAACCCACTGCAAGAAAAATTCATGAGCAGGAAATAATTCACAGATGAAAAGCAGATTCTTTCAAATATTAAAATCCTTGCTTGTAGTAGAGGAAGAAAACATCGTGCTTATCCAAAACTACAAGTTAGAAGCTAGCTACTTATTTTTTGTTTTCCTTTTTTCCCTTTAAAGCAAATTAAATAGTACCTGTGTGATAGAGCTTCTAACTCTGAATGGAAGTTAGAAAAGTGAAGATTTTTTAATACTTATGACTTTGCAAATAATGTGGTGAGTAAAGCTTTAATTCCACTACTAGATGTGTTTGAATAACTATTTCATTCAGTCTGGTCCTGCACAATATTTCTAATTGGCTTAAAGACAATTTTGAAGTGACAGGTGAAGAAAAGGAAACTTAGAAGAAAGCGTATTATTTATTAAGTGTCTCATATACAACAGAACATTTTTTCAGATTCTTGTTCCCTGGAGAAGTGAAAAACCAAACATAAGTCTAGCAGCCTTTGTGATCAGGCTATTGTACACCCAGTATGACATCATCCTGATAGATGTGGTTTGAGCTTCTTGAGGATGATTTTCTCCCTTATCAGTGACTTTTCACTTAGTGAAACATGAACGGTGCAAAGGATTTAAAGCCATTGACTTTCCAATATGCTAGTAACATAATGGCAATTTCTTTGCTTTATTTGTATAACAAGTATTTGCATTGAACACAGATGAGATTGTGACTTGAGATCTCATCTGCTTGGAAACAAGTTTGATATATAAAGAATTATTTATGTAGCAAATGAGGGGAGAAGTTGAGAAGGTTGAAAGAGATGAGACTGCGTGGTTCACTCTTTTCTCTGCATTTCATCTGATTTACAACTTTGTGAAATTTAGGAAAGAGGCTTCTGAAACCCGTGTGTCTCAGAAGGAGCAAACCAACTCAAATAACCCCCCAGCAAACAAACAAGGAAACAAAAAAACCCTTGGCAAATAAAAATCACAGAAAAAATTAGTTTTTTAAAATGCCCAAAGCTGTGCTTCATGCTCTTACATATCCTATTTCACTGTGATGGTAATATTTAAGGAAAAACGCATGGAGAAGATTTGATTAGATCTGTTATAAACTGAAAGCACAGAAATTTCCAGAAGCAAAACTGATTGTACTCTTAAAAATGCCCACTGTCTGGATAACTTTCAAATGTAATATGCTCTGTCAGGTGCTGTGCCCAAATTGCAAAGCATAAAAATTATCCATGAAAACTGAACTTGGTTTTGCAATATGTGGAATATCTGTAATTTACCAGTGGCCTCTAACATTTTTTTAAAATGTGGTATTGATTAATATTTTTTAAACCTCTGTATTGAACTTATAAATGTAAAAGGTAGCAAAAAAAAAACCAAATTAGAAGCCTCCCCCTCCCCCCATTTTGTCTGGGATAATAATGGCGAAATACCATGCTGGAGTACAGCAATTAATAGGCTTTTTTTTTTTTAGTCTTGTTGTTGGAGGGTGTATTCTGAACTAAGACATGTCAAATTCTCATATACAGAGGTTGACATTTTTAATGGAATTTTAAGGGGGATGGTGAAAATATTTCGTTTATCCATTTACAGAATATTTAATATATAAATAACGATTTCCTTATTTTTGCCAGCGTGCTGCAGCAGATGCTTGTTTGCAGGGAAATAGTATTTCCTGAACTGGCGGTTCTGTACCTGTTGCTTTTCTAAGTGCCTGTGCTCTGGGCTGAAGGCTTTGGTTGCGTTATGTGGCATCCAACTGGGAGTCTGTTTGCTGTCCTCCACTGTGGGTGCATACTGCACTTCCTTGCTGGAAAAGAGGCTCTACTTTGTGGAGAGTGAAATTGTGTGGAGCAGTTGGCACATGGGAATTAGGAGTGCCATTAAGAGGCACTCTTAATGCGACCTGCGAAGATTGCAGGTAAAAGTGTGTCAGACCAGCCAGGGAATTACCTTTTCTTTAAAGCTCTAATCTTGGAACTGGTCTAGGAAATGGCCATTTACCTCTCTAGAAGCAAGCGATAGTTGCAGCTTAAAACACACATGTATATGGACTTTGTAAAAGCTGGCAAACCCATTACGTTTTACTTTAAGCAGGACAAGCAGTATAAATCTTTGTGCTAAAAACATGAACTTTTATAATATATTCTTTATTATACATTTTAGTTCTGAATATTTGGTTTCTTTAGAGGCTTCCCTTCCTGTATTTTTTAAAATCAGAAATGGAGAATATTTCTTTTTGCTGCAGTCTTCTTTTTCACTGAAAGTTCTCTTTATGTCTTCTGTTCTATCAACACTTGATTTTTCTTTGGTAGTCTTTTTGAAGTGGTTTTGGCACTCTGTCCTGCTTTTGAGAGTGTAGTCTGTAAATTTGTCTAGGGCGATACTGGGAGAGTTTAAGGTGATAATGGTCTTTTACTTTTTACTAGAGATTGTGTATTATGTAGTTGGCCACATTAGCTGAAAATTCAGTTTGCTTCATGTTTTTGTTTCTTCCTGTTTAATTTCCCACCTAATAGACTCTCCATGGCCTCATGATTGCTAGCACTAGTGAAAAGGTAGAAACAAATATGATCAGGGAGCAATGGGGAGGAAAGAACAACTTTCTTTACACCAGTGATGAAGGCAGCCTCCACCATGGATAATGTTCAAGGAACTGTTCAATGTAAAATGTGAATACTGCTGCTATTCTCATGGAAGAATGCTTTAGGTAGCTGCTCTTTGGCAGAAGCACTGAGGAAAGAAGGTGTCTCTGGAGATAACCTAGTCCTACCCTCCTCTGTTTAAACTTGGGTCGACTACATCAGGCTGTGCAGGGCCATCTACAGTTGTGTGTTAAATATGTCCAAGGTTGGAGACTTCTCACCTACTTTGGGCAGCCTGTGTTTGACCATCCTCGCACTAAGGACAAAAAACCACCCAAATTTGAAAGCAAACAACTGTCCTTCTGAGTGGCAGCATGGCTGTCAGGTGCTCCCCCCGACTGTGTGTTTTGTGCAGACTGGCTGACGGTGCACTCTGTCCCATCCTCTGTGTTGTTAATGAAAGATGTTAAACACGGTTGGCCCTGGATTTATCCTGAGGAGCCCCACGGGTGACTGTCCTCCAGTCAGTCTTTGGGCTGCTGATCACTGCCCTTCAAGCCTGGCAGTTCAGCCAGTTCTCAGTCTTTGATGATCAATGTATTCATAGATGTGAAAGCACTATGTACTCTCTTCATGTGGAAAAGGAAGCCTGGCAGTGCACAGGTGTGCAAAGATCACTTGAAAAGCGCCTCATTGGAATCCATTTACTGATATGAACATTGCACATCTCACGTGAAAATATTGATGGGAATACCTTTTGCCTTGCAGGTTTGTTGAGGAGTTGTGCAATTGGTGTGCCCTTTAGGTTTTGCACTCTTTTATTATTTCACTGATTGATCTCTGTCATTAAGCACTCAGATGCTGAAATATCTGAACTGTGAGACAGCTGTCATCTAGTTAGAGAAGGATGATGTCATTTCAGAGAACATCTGCTCTTAGAATGGATATATATAGACAGAGAATTATTGTACACACAGGAAATTTCTAACATTCTATAGATTTAGTAAAAATACATGGTTTCTTTTGTGAGAGTATATTAGGCTGAGAACTGTGTTTACAGCTCCTGTGACACGCAGGGTGGAGAAAGATGGGTAGCTTTTCTTCCTTGAAGCTGTAAAGAGGTTGTGCAGCTGAAGAGTCCAGATTAAACTTTTCTAATGTGTTTGTTTCTTACCCTTTTTTTGAGCAAAATTGGTATCTTCAAGATCATAGCAGTGGCTGCCGTGGAAGCTGTGATGTCAGGAGCACGGAATTATGCCCTTGTGTAAGGTAAGTGTCAACACAAATTTAAAGGAGGGCACGTTCATCTTGTAAAATAAATACAACTCCCAAACAAGAGTGAAATTAACTGTTTGGCTAAATGCTATGGAATCAGCGGAGAAAGTATATTTACTTCCTAATTGTATGTAAGTTTTGTGGCTTTTTAAAACAGCAAACTTAGAAAACAAAAGATGACCCTTTTGCCAGTCTTTCACAGCATGCCTGGGCTGGCTGTGCCAGAGAAAGAGCACTGGGCCACTGTGACTTGCCCAGACAGCCCTTGAAGATGCCCCTTTGCAAATGGGGTCTCTCTGTGTGTGCGTCTTCCTGCCCCTATAGCCAGGTGTGCTTCAGGAAGCATGTGAGTTGTGGCTTCTTGCTGGATGATTAGCATGAAGAATCCATGTGCCACCCCTTAAAATCTTGCCAGCAAGAGCACTAAAATCTAGCATTGTTTTTAATAGATGTTGCATCTAGTAGGACCACACTATAGTAGGAAGTTCTTGCTGCCTCCCAGTATTACGAGGTTATTCTGACACCAGGTGGAAGCATGTCAGAATGATCAAGCTTGTTTTCCTGCTTTCTTTAGTTCAGCAGTGCACACCAAGCATACACTGTCTATTACTGGTGTATATGTGCAGATCTTACTATGTTATCTCATTCTGGGTCCCAGGTTAGGCACTTTATTAGGCATAAGGGGAAAAGAGACACATTTACTGGTCAGGTCTATGGCTCTTTGTCTCATCTGTCAAACCTTATTGTCTTCCAGGCCACTGCAAAATATATTTTCTGTCATGGGCTTGTACTTCACCATGGTTGAAGATGCACAATTCTGTCCTGCTCCTAGGAATTTCCTTTTGCCTGTAATTAATTATTTTGAACTCTGTCTCAAGGGAGAAATGTACCAAATTGGCTCTTCTCTTAGTGCTGGAGTCTGCTTCACCACGCTCCTAAAATAAAATGAGACCTGAGAGCTGCCTGTAAAAAGCCTCTGGCTTTTCTCCATTATTTAGTCATATCACTTGCCTGAGACCCTTCCTTAAATGGACGTCAGTGGCTCTCTAGGGTCATCCTTAAAAATGGTCCTCCATGATTTTCCTCCTCTCTTGTCAGTTAATATTTGAAAAATGTTTTGACAAGCTTGAATGAACCAAATGTTGATTTGTTTTATAAGACTTATGGCCTGAAAATAGATGGTAAGAACCAAAGATTGATTTAGAGTGTTAGTTTTGGTCTCATCTTTCCTGGTATCACAAAAGAACTTGAAACTGCTCTTATACTTTAATGGCAGCTCCTCTTCTGTCAGCTTATTAGTTAGGCCAAGTTTTTAGTCTGGGATAATGAGCATTTTGTATTTGTCTACTTCTCTGGGAAGATCTTCCTTTTTATGTTTGTTCCAGTAATTGTTTAGAAAAATGGGACTATGTGCTTAGCAGATTTCATCATGGAAAGTGATATCAAATAAGTCTAGTGAATTTTCCATCATATCTTTGCAAGTGATTTTATATGAATGATTTGAAAATTATTGCATTAATAATCTATTATGAGAAGTATTTTATCTTTTGTTCTGTGCATGTCTTGTACAGCACAGAATATTTGGCAGATACAGAGTGGAACAGACAAAAAGAAGTACTGCACACACCAAAGACTCTCTTTGTTCCAGAGAAAAAAAGATTGAATCTTCAGCAAAATATGTTTGAGGCAGTCCTAGAATAAATTACTTTGGGTAACAGAATTTATCTTTAAAATTAATTGAACATATCACACGGAGGTAGTTTTGTCCACTTTTTTTTCAATGACTACAAGCAGCAGCTTTGATATAAAAGTCAGTATTCTGTGAAAACTAATTATTTTTTCTTGTTGCTGGTTGGATTGCAATAGTGTTCACCCAGAAACATTGAAAAGTTTTTAACACAGTTCAGTTCTTCGATTATTACATTGTGTGCACCCAGAAGTTTTTACTAGGATTTTCAGTGAGCTAATTTGAATTGGCCTTTTGTTAGGGAAAATTCCTTTTGTACTGAATTGTATTCTTATTTTAAATCATGTTGGTTTCCTTTTTCTCATATTCTGTATATACAGTACTGTAAATAAAAAAAATACCCAATTAATAGGGATGGTTTTCAAGCCAGCCAGCAACTGAGTACCTCACAGCTGCTCTCTCGCTCCCCTGCAGTGGGATGGGGGAAAAAATTGGAAGGGGTAGAAGTGGATAAAGTAATGGGTTGAAATATAGACAGTTTGATAGATAAAACAAAAGCCACACACACAAGCAAACAAAGCAAGGAATTAATTCCCCACTTTTCATGGGCAGGCAGGTGTTCACCCATCCCTGGGAAAGCAGGGCTCCATCATGTGTGACAGTTACTTGGGAAGACAAATGCTATTTCTCTGAATGTGCCCCCTTCTTTCTTCTTCCTCCCTCTTTATGTGCTGACCTTGATGTTCCATGGTACAGAATATCCCTTACATCCCTAGGATATTTCTGTATACAGCAACTCTTATGTTCCCTATAACTACAGACCCACTCGTAATGGCTGTTAATTTGATATTCTTGTAGGGTCCATGGTAAGAGAGAGAAACCAATGTAAAATTAAGCAGTATTCAAGTATTTAAAAAATATCTACTCTTTAAAAAGTGTTTTCAGTGCAGAAATTATTAAGGGAGAATGAATCATGCAAAAAGAAGCCAGAGATTGCATTATGTCATCATTGAGATTGTGATATTTTTGACATGAAATGAAACTCTGGAAAAATCTGTGGCTGTCAATTGCAAAAAATGAGGATATTAGCAGAAAAACTTTGCATCTGTAACTTGCCCTTACTCTAAAATGCTGTGCTAAAATTGCTAGAAATAATAACACCTTTCTCATAAAATATTTCCTCTTTTAGCATAGCTTAAGGGCTTTGATTAAGTTTGTGTGTGTTCTGTATCAATGTACTCCCTCTACTTCCTTCATGCGTTTTGTTCAACACAAGAAAGAGTGTTACTCTCAAAATACGTTGCTACTGTGAGCAGAATATTGGCAGCCAGATAGTCAAAGGCTCCTAGTCCCTCACTGTAGTACAGGATACAGTGCAAATTCTCTTCTTTCTGGAGGAAAAATCGACAAAGCAGAGAGGTTTTATGAATTCCTAGGCACAGAAATAACTTCTGTTGGAGTGCTTACTAGACACCAAATAAGTCAAGCATGAAACACGAAGCCATAGGAAACAGAGTATCATTAGTTTTGTTGCTTATGGAACAATTTGTCTTTATAATATATTGAAATAATTTGTCCATGGGGGACTAAAATATGAAATTGAAGAATATAAATTAGGAGAAGAGAAAATGGAAGAGAAGGAAAATGAGTCAAAATCATGTGCAAACGGAACATACATGTAAGAATTATATTTACTTTCAAAAAGTTTTATTTGTTTTTGAATTATTAGTTATTTCTATCTTTCAGTATAAAAATACTGTAATGAAAATAAATCTGAGGTTATGGGCCTGTTCTCTAAGAGCAGGAAGTCGATAGATATTGCATTTTAAGTTTGGTGTATTTAAGTAGTCTCAGCATTTCCTTTTGATAGATACTGATGATCTGCTCCCATTTTCATTGAATTGAATATCCTCAACCACTTACTGTTGCACTGCAGTGTGGAAATGCTGCAAAAGCACAAAATTTTGAGGTGAATCTGCTTATCATCCGTTTCTTCACGTTGATTTGGAGCACAGTGCATGATGAGGGTGCTGGAATATCTTCCATACTTTCTGAAAGAAACCCTGAACTGCAAGTATTCTCCAGCTGACAATGAATTATCTGTTCACAGTCTTGGGTTAGAACAAGTTATATTATTGTGCTAAGTCTTAAAAAGAAGACCCTTGTTTGTGGCTGTTCAGCAATTTCTTTTCCTGTTAGAAAGGTCTCTGAAATGTTTCTCTGCTCTTAAGTAAGCATCAAGGAGGGTCTATCATTTCACCTGTCATGGGGCAGTTGTATAAGAAAAGTTATAGAGCTTTTTTTTTGCTTTTTTTTTTCCTGAGGCTGTAAAAATTGCAAAAAATATTTTGTTCTTTCATCATTTAATAAATGATAGAAAGTGGTTGTTTTGACATTTTTCCCAGCAGTAGATTGAAAGTAGAGAGAGAAATAAGTGAACAGTGTTTAGTGCACCTTGAAAGAATGTTACGGGTTTTCCCTGTGAACATGTGGACAGGTTCCACGTCTTGCTGCTTCTCACAGGTGCAGTGGCTTTTTTGTCACAACTGTTGGAGTCTGCTCAGTAAAAGTTGTATGAATTCCACCCAGATAAATGACTTTGGAAGTTCCTTGAGCTGAGGATACTGTAGGAAGTCATGACCTTCCTGTGCTGGGCTCTAGGCTGATGCAGAGAGACTTGGCTGCATAGAGAAGGTGTTGGTGGCTGGTTTGAAGGAGCTGAGGGTGTAGAATGAGTGGGTTGAGGACAGGCTGGATGTGAACTCTAGGAAAGGCAGTGGATTACTGTGGAGTTACGGGGTCTTTGTCAGGAAACTGTTGCACTCCTTAAGCTGTGAGAAAATAGGGATGAGAAAGACACAGGGAATTATCAGTACAGTTGAAGGAGGATCTAGTTGTCAGGCTGAGCTCACAAGCTGTGCTGCATGGGTCAAGGTTAAACCCTGTTTTCTCTGCTGAATCCCAGGCCACAGATGCATTTTAATGGGTAGGGTCTACACGTGAAATTCTGCTGCTGCAAAAAACTGCAGTGAAGGAAGAAGGGCTTAAAAATTTGTCTCTGCCTCCTAGGTGTTGACTAAGAAGATAAGGCTACTGAATTACCAATAACTAAAGAGTACAGAAGTATTCCTGTACTGTTAACAATAGGTCAAATTGTTGACAGTGGCTCAGAAGGTGGATTTGCATGTAAAACATGACAGAACTGTCGCTGCAGATGCTCCTGCTCAGTGGAAATCCTTCATTCAAATATTGACTCAGTCATTTTCTGTTTACTTGCTAAAGTCTAATTAGAACACAGCATGGACTGATACAGCTCTAGTGCACTCTGTTCTTTGTTTGTGCATTGTTTAAACCTCAGTTAAGTAGCACATTAAGAATGAAAATCAAAATAAACCTTTATATTTGGTAATATACTTTACCAGATGAGTGAAAATGAGCAATTTACCTGTTTCTTTCAGATGAGGAGGCTTTTATCTACCTCTCCCAGTTTTCTAGATTTTTGGAGCCTGTGGAGTTAAGTAAACAAAATATAGTTAAGGAGTGTAATGCTAATCTTGTAAGAACAGGCTTATGGAATTGTCCCCAAAGTAATATAAAAGCGATCAGTTGATGATAAAACATTTTGAAATAATGAGGCTTTTGAGTGTAGTAATGTAATCAGGAATTCTAAGAGTCTCTGGCTGTTAGAGCAAAGTGCCAGCAATGTATTGTAGAATGAACCATTCCAACAGGACAGATAAAGCTGGAGGTTCATAACAAGATTATTATTGTAGTCTATTGTCTAGTATTTATGAAGGTAATTCAGTGCTTACTTAAGCTCTTCAAAGTGCATTAGAACTTCTAAAATAGCTACAATGTCAAGAATCTGCTTAAAAGTCTCGAATTTTTCTAATATTATAGAAATGGCAAGACAGTGTTGTTTACTTAGTACATGTATCAAGCACATTTTAGGCTTTAAAAGGATCGTGTTTTGCCTCTGTGGTATTACAGAAATCACCACAATTTTCACATCATAAGCTGGTATATTGAGTCTTAAAAGCTGCTGTCAACTGCTTTCACTTAGTACCAGCTTGAAGGAGCTAAAAATGTGGCTGACTGTTCCCTTTGTGTGCAATGAAGCAGTTCTGAGAAAGGGTTATTCTTGACCATTGGGCTGACAGAAATGTAATGGAGCAGAGCTTCTCCCACAGCTCTCCAAAGATCTCGGCTGCCATCTTCCTTTTACATCATATTAGTTCGGAGAAGTTTGAAGGTTTTTCTGAGGCATGTAGGAGAAAATATGCAAAGAAAAGAGTAAAGGCCTTCCACAAATAATATCATAGAAAAATTTGAGTTGGAAGGGACCTCCTGTTCCCACCTCTGTCTCCAAGCAGAGCTGCCTTCCCGGTTGCACAGTCCTTTTCCTGGTGCACCTGGATATAAAGTTAATGTTCGTTTCTCTAGGGGTACACTCTTGATCAAAAGCGCTTTATTTTCTAACCTCTTCATCAAATCCACACAGATACCGTCATTCACACAGATGCTGTGAATCTGACTTGTAAGAATCATCTAAGAAATATGTCATTGTGGAGAGGAGTGAAGAAGTGTTTAGGAAATAAGAATGGGAGGGTTCTAGTTAGGCAGAGAGGTGTTAAGAAGTGCACAAAGGTTTGTGGGTGTAATTGGGGGAAATGCTCTAAGGGGAAACAAAGTCAAAATTATGAAGGTTTTGTTAAAGTGAGTGGAATAAGATCACAGGGATAATTTTTGCAATGAAATACTGTGTTTTTAGTAAGCTTTGCTGTATTATCCCATTCTTTAGAGAGCAGCAGCTGTCAAGATTCCTATTAAAATACAATATCACTTTAAAATTAGATTATAGGAAAACATCTAAAACATACGGGATTTATTTGTGTAAGTGAAAAATATACAGATAAAATCAAATATGATGACAGGGTGAATGCATATTACAGAGACATTTTAGATACAATCAGATAAGTATTTTAAACAAATAATTAGTCATATATATATGGATACTTTTTATTTGAAGGTTGTATTGTGCAAATATTCTGTATTCCATGTTTTTTTATTTTACATTAAGCATGTTACTGCTTCCTGGTTTTCTGCTGCTTAATGAAATAATATTGGAGCTGTTAACATGGCACTGACTTGGTATAGTTACTACACATATTCACTTTTTAGGCATTAAAATGAATGTACTGTGCAATGTCATGTAGATTTTTAGCATGTATTATGTGTATCTCTATGGCATTTTTCATTGTAAGTGTTCTACAGAAGTAACAGGGATGGCAAATCTGAATTTAACTGCTGGAAGTTTGAAGTTTTACATCTGATGCGAGGGGACCTATTCCTATTTAAGTCTGTGATAAGAGAAATAAAAATAATAGCATCACAAATTCCAATATTTTTCATACCAGAAAAAAATTAACGCACTCTCAGCACAACATTTTGGTCTTACCTGTTTTTGCCCATTTTACATAAGGTAGTAACAATTTCTTCAGCGTGGTTATTATGTGCTTGTGTTGTTTTTCTCTCTTTTTTCTTGTCTTCCCTTTCTTTGTTCGTATATGACTCTTCATTTTCCCTCTCCTTTTCTATACTCTGCAATAACCTTATGCTGGATAAGTATGCCTTGCTGTTCTTCTTTTAGGCTGGCCTTGAGTTTATCATCCCTAAATGTCAAATTCCACCACTGTTTTCTGGGAAAATGTCTACTATGACAATATTTGAAGAATAAGAAATGGAAAATAGCAATTTATCAAAAGATGGCTGCTGCTTTCACTAATTCAGGGTGGTTCTTTTGTACCTTGGGTGTTTTTTTTAAAAGCTGCTGCTTAGTGTTACTGCTCCTGCTGTCTTTGCCACTGTGGCCACCAGCAAGCAAAGCTTTTGTTGCTTTTGCTGTTTCTGAGTTGGAATCCTCCAAAAATGTCATGGGAGACAGTCTCAGTTTGTCTGAACAGCTTTAAGGCTGGTGTTGATCTGTAGCTGTACCGAGATCTAGATATTTATTTTAGTCATGTCAATTTTAAGTAGGTATTTTTGTTCATAATTTTCTGCAGAGAGGTGTTACTAAGCAAAATAAATTACAAACTTTAAACTAACAGAAACTACTGGTATGTCCAGCTCTTCTGAGGCCCCTGCCAAAGCACCCTTCAAATCTGCTGCCTTTAGTAAAGAGAACTGCACACATTTGTTGGCGATGAATTCCCTCCATGTTCCCCAGTGGAATATAATTCATGGCATTAAGGATGTTGGTCTAGTTAAAGTGAAAGACTAAATTCAAGTTTTGAGTATGTGATTCAACGATGGGAATGGATATGACATACTTTGAGTTTCTAAAATCTGAGTGAGAGTTTTTCTGAGTACCACTAAAAAGAAGGCTGGACCATTGCTTATGAAAAATCTCATTGATGAGGGAGTACTAATTGTTCATCCTTCAGAAATTTCACTTAACATCTATGATATTTGTAAGAATTCCATCTGGAATCTAAAGATTGTTTTCCAGTTATATACTTGTGAAAATATAATTTTGAAATGTAGTCAACAGCAAAGACCCACGTAAGGAACAAAAGTTGTATTTGTATAATGAAAAATGTTGTTAGATTCATTTTTCTATCAAGTCCGTTAGCTCTTTCCATATTTCTGTATTTCTTTCAGAAGTAATTCTTATCAAAAATAATTTGTATGAAAGGAAATTAAAACCCCCCACATTTGTCTGAAACAGAGGAACTGAAGTGCAGTAGTGCTTGGGAGGTATTCCTGTTTAGTTTTTTTTATATGGTTGGGTAATAATGATCATAACAGTTGTCATTAAGTGTATTAAAAAGACACCATAAAGCCTCAAGATTAGATTTCATCTATAACAGCCTTTATGCTATACTGAAGTTGTAAACGCTTTTTCCTTAAGGCTTCAAACACGTCAGTTAAACAATTTATTTTTTAAATTGAAAGAAGCAGAGAAGGGGATAATTAAGGAGTCTGGGAAAGGAAATGGACGTTCTGCATTTTACCGAACTGAAGTCAAATAATAGATATTAAAGAGTGGGTTTGGGAGGCTCAACTAATTTGATTTAATCAAATTAAAATGATCCATGGGATGGTTTTCAAAATTGTTGAAGAGACTTTAAAAACCAGAATCAGAATGGGACAGATCATAGAATACCAGCATAGTCTGAATGGGTAGTATCTGTTTTTCCAATAAGAATCTTCAGATTGTTGCTACTTCTCAGTAAACCTAATTTGAATACCTTCTCAAATATTCCTAAAGTAATAGGGCAGTCATTCTTAACATAAAAATGTTTGCTAATGCATTAATAATGAGGGTTAAACAAGAGGAAATTGTTCCAAGTTACTGTGCCTGGCATTAAAATACTGACATTTACCTGCAATTAGTGTTGCTGCAGTACTTATGGCCCACCTCATATTCAGCAGCAGGGTCTGAGCAGCTGTGTTAGTTTCTTCTGTATGGTAAGGATCAATATTTGAATGCTCTACTTCATGATTTATTTTAATTTTTAAAAGGTAGAAAATGGAAAGGATTTGCCTGTTTATCCTGACCTTAGTAAGATGTTAAAAGAGTTCTACTGGTATTCCTGGAGAGATGCTGCAGATATAAATATTAGATGTGCATGATACAAATTAGAAATACAAATTGCTAAAATAAACAAATAGTATTGTTGTTGTTTTTTTTGCTTAATCAGAAATACTGAGATTAGTTTTGGAATTATCTGCTAAAATTTACAGCTCATGTTTTCCGCTATTCTCCTTTTCCTCAGATATTTTTCTTTGAATATTTTCCACTCCAAAAATGCTTTTATTTCCCTTCTGGCAGGATGGGGATGAAATCAGTTCAAGAGTTGCCTCTCATAGTTTTCAGCTGCTGAGAACTCAATTTAAACTGTTAAGTGTTAGCTGTTAGCACAAAGTCCTTCATACTGAAATATCTGGCCAGTGTTAGTCTTTTCATATTAGTTATGGCAAACTGAAAAATGCTCTGATTATGGCATTTGTACTTCCATAGGATCTTCCTTAGGTTTATTCCGATATCAGAAATTTTTTTGAAGTTTGATGACTGGCTACTCTTCCATCAGCTTCAGAGTTTTCCAGGCACCTGGGTCACATTAAGAAATTTTAAATAACATTCCAGTTTTTTTGCTGAAGAGCCTATGCTGTGTGATGCTTCCTACCAAATTTTTTATGCACATCTCAATAGATGGTAAGTTCCATACAAATGGTATCTAGAGGCCTAAACAATAAATCCAGTGTTGATGAGCTACTGCTTATTGATGTTTTATAAATGTGTTACAAAAATACAAAAACTAAGGGGGAAGAAATTGGAAGTCACAAGTGTTCAAATCCTTGAGCCATTTTCTCATGTATATTACCTTTCTCCTCATGGCTCAATTGGAAAGAATAATCTCATTCCTTAATATGCATGCTGCACTGTAGAGTGCTTGCTCTGTTTCTAAGGTGTGGCCCTGTTGTTTGGCCGCCTAAACGTGGAGCTACTGTCCATCTGTGAAAATAACTATATTTTCTATGGTATCTTGTGAATGTGAGCTGTGCCAGTTGATCTTTAGATGCAAACCCTTTTATTCCAGGAAACAGCAGTCATGTTTTCCCACCTGCAGCTGCTGGCACCGAGAGGGAAGGTGGGCACAGGAGAGGCTGTGGATCCACAGCCTGGCTCTCTAGAAGTGCGTCCTGGCCACAGCCTAGGACCGTGCCAGGCAGCAGAAAACACGCCAGCTCTGTTTATTGATTATATTGTGGGAAAGCCAATAGACCTGTGTTAGAATATTTGTTATGCAGGTTTTTCCAAAGAAAGCATCTGAAATAATTGAGGGGGAAAAAGTAAGATTTTCTGAATTTTCAGCAAAAAAATCTCAGAATTAAGCTGTATTATTGGAGTTGCAGGTAATGATCCTGCTCTTAGCTCCTTCCCTGATCTACAGCCAGAGACTTATCTAATGCTTTTCCTACATTTTACAAGTATTGGTTAGTACACTGAAGGTTAGCTATTTAATTGCACTGTGTCTTATTTGTGGTACAATTTTAACATAAAACTGCATTTTTAAAAAATTTAACTCAAATTAAAAGCAATGGGGCAAAGCAGATATGAAAGGATATTATCCAGCTCCAGTGGCTTAAAAAATTAGTTTTTCTCCAACGTATTATAAGGCAATTGTGAAATACAGGGATGCAGGTTCACATATTAGTAATGGACATATGCATGTGCTTAATTTTAATTTGTTTTTCTATTTCAACACATTCTTTATGAAAGGAGAAAATTCAAAATGGGCATCATTAACAGCTTGCCAATCAGTGTCCTTACAGGGTTTTGTTGTTAAGCTAAGCAGAATTTGTTCATGCTAAAAGACCACACAAATCTTTGTGCAGTGATTATTGGTGAAAGGTTTTCTCAAGTTTACATCCCACAACTACTTATTCAAACATTTCCAAACACTGCATTTTCTGGCACTGTATTAGAGCTGTGTTATTAAATGAATTGTCTTAACTTCTACTTTTTCTTTGATATTGGGCATTTAAACCAAATTTGTAAAATGCTGTGGAAGAGAACTGCGAACAGTTTGTTAATTTGGAGCATAAACTTCACAAGTATTATCCATTTTTTAAAAATACAGTGTTGCTGTTCTAACTGCCACCCAAAACCTTTCTAATTTCAATGATTTCTTAAAATATGCAACCCTTAGTGAGTTTTTTGTCTTGGTGGACAATGGCAACTCCAGTTGCATAACAAAAAAGTCTGTTCTGCAAATGAAGCTCTTTGACCAACACCTGAATGGGAACGAATGTTTTTGAATAAATGAGAGTTTCTGAAAGTGTCATCTTGATTGATAGACCGTGCCACCTAAAAGTATAAATATTGGGAGACCAAGGAATCAGATAGAATATACAAGTAAAGTGATTAGGATAATCATTAACGTCTGTTAGTAAATTATAATTTTGTATTATTACCATTACTTTATAATGAAAAGTGTTAGTAATATTTTTCCCTTTTGCGTCTTAACAAGGATTTCCATTGTTAGAAGGCATTTTGCAACTCTTGGTACTGCAGAGATTAAATTTTTATCCTTATTTCTCCTAATTTGCATTCAAAAGCTGATTAGTGTACATATTGTATGTATAATAAACATTGCTGAAGGTTAGTCTATTCCAAACTGTTGTTAAAGGTCTTAGAAAGCTTTTCCTTTAGTAACCTTAAAATTGCAAGAAGTGTAAGTATGTTAATATATTGCTTATGATAAATAATTTTCTCTGTGCAATATCATTAACACTGATGGTCAGCAGATTTGAAATTATAATTGATACACTTTCATAAAATGCTATTCACATTTGATGAAAGCAAATGTTAATAATCTGTTCAAGGAAATAAAATCCAATAAAACTGGTACAAAAAAAACTAATAATTTTTTTTGTCTCATAATTATTGAACAGATAAGAGATCAGATCTCAAGATCATATTGCATCAACTTGCTCACAGGAAGGCAAACTAATTTCTTAATGGGATGTTGTTTAAAGGTTTACACTGGTAAAGGACAACATAAACGCTGAATATTCTGCCTTATAATTGCTTGCTCTATTTTGTTTGCTTCAGAATAAAAGCTTCTGGAAATATTTAGATGTATTTTATGCAAAATGAAGCTTGTAATCAGATGAAATAACATCAGATAAGGTAATAGCAAAATATAATGCCTCACCCATGCTTTTTTCCCAAAATTCAGGAGAAAATAGGTACAAAAGAATAAAATATGTGTAAAATTGGTGTAACGTACCATGGAATAACCTTCTCTTATTTTGTGTTGTTAGATACTTTCAGCTGTAAAGGCCCCAAAAAGACATAACAAATATGAGGAGAAAAGCTAAGAAAACATACAGTAGGTAAGCAGCATTATTTTTATTTCCTGGTAACTCCATGTAAATGGTGAACTACAGTTGCTTCTGATGCCTTTCTAAGTGAATACAAGTTTTTAAAATGACACTTAATGGGCATTTAGAATTTGATCCAGATTGTCTAATAGGTGGCATCTGGTGAATGAAGTAAATGGTTCTCATTGACAAGTGAACTTCGGAGTGGATCCTCAGGTTGTAACTTTTGTGGGTCTTCTTTCTTTATTGTAGGAAGATACTGGGAAGACCCTAAAAATAAGTTATAAATTTATTTTTGATTATTCCCGTACTTGTATCATTACTTAACCGTCCATTTAGAGTCTCTGACAATGAGAGAAACCAGTTTAGCCAGATGTAGTTAAGTGCACATGACAGCTTCCCTAGCTGGACACCTTCATTCTGTCTCTTTCTCAGTTATTTTAAAATACCATCTGAATATGAAACTTTCAAACTACTTATGCAAACCAGAGATTGTTTTCTAGCTTATAGTTCCTCTTTTTTGGGGAAAATTAACTTCTAGGAGAACAGGCATACATTGATGCTAAGGTGTATGACAATGCTTAATGTAGAAAACTTCCAGTCGTGAGTGTTATGGATGAGTATACTTAAAGGCAGAAAAGCAGCTGTTTGAATTCAGCCACAGATATGTTTTCACAAAGCTTTGTCTTTGAGGGATTTCAGAGGAAATGAATCTCTTGTTTACAGCACTGTATTGCTCGTGTCCTCTGGCTCAGGAGGTAACCTTTGTTAGTTCATCCTAGTACGCATTAATAAATGTATATGTTTATTTTTTTATTTCCATGTACTCTTTGAGCTATGATGAAACTTCATGAATGTTTCACAGTGAAGTAAATCTTTCCTGAGTGTCTTGGTCTACTTCTGTTCTGGCTGCAGCTGTCTGAGGTTTTGATTATTCTGATCAGACAGTGGCTAGGGAGGGCTCCTACTCCCTTCCACTTTGCACCATAGGCTTCGTGTTCCTTGAAAAGCAGTGAAGTGGATGATAGTATTTCATCCTAAAACATGGCCCAGGACTGAATTAAGACATTTCCAGGGTAACACAGAGGCTGAAAAATACTTTCATGTCTTGCCTCTTATGCATACGCTCTGTTTCTTGTTCTTTCTGATATTATTCACCACAGGAACACCACTCAAAACATTTGCCATTCTGAATCTGCCCTATAGATTCCTCAAACTAGTAGGGGCCTTTCTTCAAATTACACTAAACCATCCTCTTCTTGGGTAGCTGTCTTTGTATTTGACTTTGTGTGTGTCTTTTTATAGAGTTGTTTTCTATACTCTTCTGAGAAATTCTCATACATTATTGCAAAATATTTTTATAGGATTTTATGTTTCTGCTGAATTAAAATTTAATTTACCTTAATTTTAATGTGTAGTGGAACCAGTTTTCTTCTGCCAAGTAAAGAATTAGTATTCCTTGTAAAACTTTCCTCTAGTTATTAATGTACTTGTGTTAACTCTGTACTGTTAAAATATTTCTCTGTGTGACTTTGAAAGAATCATTGATTCCGTATGTTCTTTTGAAAAACTGTTTTGTTTACACTCTTACTGATTGAACTATGTGACATTGATGGTGATCTTCACTGGACTCATTACCTCCATGTATCTTGACAGTGCCTGCAATTTGTTTCCATCTCTTTTAGGATACATTCAGGCTTATGAAAAGGCCTAATTCTATGTTCTGAAGTTCATGGGAAAATGAAAGCATGAATGGTGATAATTCTTTCTCATTTTAGACTCAGGAAAAGACCATCTGCAGTAGATGAGTAGCTGCATTTCAAATGGAAATTTAGGTAAGTATGGGTGTTGTAAATGTTAAGATTGGAAATGTTTTGTCCTGATGCTTCTAGTGATGCCCTGTCATCTGCAGTAATTCCTGTAAGTAGTGCAATTGGAGCTATTCATGGTGAAATTTGTTCCAAATTATGATTAAAGCTGGAAGCTTGTGACCCTGCATAATCTTTTTTTATAATTGTATTTCCAGGTCCTTGGTTTTAATCATCTGTTATTCAATATCTGAATGTACATTCAAAGCTATACTGCATTCAGTTACTCAAGAGCAAATTCTTTACTTTTTTAATCCCTTAAGGAGGCCTTATTACTGAATTTATATGAGACAATAATTCTCTTATATCTGCGTTTGTGGCGGACAAATCCCTGTATTTCTCCATCATATGTTATTTGTGAGTACAGGGTTGATCTGTGGGGATCTCTGCAGTGCATTTGATGTTTTTAGAGAAGCTCTCAATGTCAACATTTCATTTTCCTCCAAGCTTCTGGGATTTGGAGGTTTCCAGATCTTTGTTAGATGGGTTATCAAATACTCCTATGTTGAAATCCATTTCCATTGATATGTGGGTAGACTGGTGGCTTGGAACTCTGTAAATGTTTACTTTGAGGTTTTTCTGACTTAGGTGCAGAAGAAAGTGTGAATCCATGGTAAATTTTAGTCACTGGAATAATGCAAGGATGGACTTACCTCACATTATCAGATTTTATCTTGAGCGGTTTGCACACGAGGTTAGCAAAGAATCATCTTTTCAGACTGGTTCAAACTAACCTCTTATTTGTGCCCTGTTGGGCTGTGCAATCCCATTGACCAGATAAAAAGAAGACAAAGCTGGAAAAACCCCCAAACAAATCCACATCTCTTCCCAGCTGTAGCGCCTATCATTCATTCCCTTTTTTTTTTTTTCTTTTTCTTTTATTTGGCTCTGAAGTCATTGCAGGAGTCATCTGAAACTACCAGCAGTAAGTCAGGAGGCACTCCTGTGTCCTTGCTTGTCTTCATTCCCACATTAGCATTATCTTTTGAAACACATGGCAACTCCCTAGGAAGCTTATATATGTGTATATATAAAAAATCCCACACAGTTTTAACACTGTCCTTCCACATGTCTCTAGGAGACACAATGGTGCATTTTTGATGCAGAGTCTTTATTTAGTTGAAGGTGTACATCATTGAGATCTAGTGTGGACCACCAGGATTTGGTGGTGTGTGTTTGAGGGGTTTTGTTTGTTTTTCTATGGATTCATTTGTGTGGTTTATTGTTGTTTGCAGAGCAAGTTGCTGTGGTGTGTTTTCCACTAGTAGCATGAAAACACTGGAAAAATGTAATCTGTTAGAGCTATTAAGAAAGTAGAGAATTATTTCAGAATTATTTCAGCCGCAATATCTGGCTTTTGTGTTACCTTTAAAGCTTACAACTAAGACTGTTTTATTATCTTCAGAAATAGCTTTCCTCATTTTGTCTTCTCCATTTTCCATTTTTCAATTCAAAAGGGGACATCAACCAGTTGCTTGTTGGGGGCTTCCAGTGGAGTCTGATAGTCCTTTGTGTGTTTGTTTTTTAAGGAAGGAATCAAAAAGGCGGGTTTTAATACGTAGTTTATTCTGTAAAAACCCTTTAATTTTCTTAAGTGATGAGCAAGGTTTTCAACAATGTAATATAAAAATAGATGTTGATTCTGGAAAGCTGTCTGTGTGCTCTGTGGACCTCAGTGCTTATCCTGTTGTATAGAGCTGTGCATGAATTTCACTGGGCTGCTCTGTCTTGCAACCTTTAGCTAAGGGGCAAATTTTTGATTTACTTTTGAGTACAGTTATAAAATTTGAGGTAATCTTTAATGGGATTCACTAAACTGCTAGTGAAATAAACTTTTGGGAGAGGATAGTTGTTGATATTTCATTGCATCAAATGTTATTCAAGAAGTCTGTATTAATTGCGGCTGTCCATTATTCTGGAAACTTTCATGATAAGATGAAAATTTTCCTCTCTAAGGATGCCAGGCAAACTCAAAACTAAAACTTGGGTTTATTTCACAGCAGGCAGAATATTTGGCAAGGGGTTATATGTATTTCAAGTTAATCTAAATAATTTTTGACAACTCAAAAATTGTATTCACTACAAGGAGAGAAAATGCCTATATAAAATCTTGTATAAAACCATAACATCACAGTAGAGTATAAGGAGAGATTATAGTTGTACAGTAAATAATTTTATTTCTTTGTAAATGTAATTCACAGTACACTATCTCTTTCTGGACTGTGTTTTCCACTCAAGTTATTTTGTAAGGATTAAATTAAATTCTTTCCAGGGTACATGCTTTCAGAGATTGTAACAGTTCCTGGTTGTTTGAAATATACCATGAATTTCTTAACACTGAAAGAAAAAGTTCAAAAGAGTTTTCCACCTCATTGCTTCTTTTCATAGAAGTACTCGTACTTCAAGTGCCGGATTTTATTGAATACAAATTGAAGTGAACCTATGTCAGAATGGAAATAGCAAAATCAGAGTGGTGCTGTGCTTTGCTCTTTGCAAGTGGGGAGAAATGTTGTTACCTCTGTGATTACTGAGAACTCATGCAGAAGGCTTGTGAGATTTGAGTAATAGCTGTATTTAAAGTAATATGAACGTATAGCGCTTCCTGTACAGAAATCTTTTCCAGTGTATGAGTTTTATTTGCCTCTGAAGTCGCAGACTCAATTGTGACAATCTGTCTGACCTTTCACAGGAAAAATGGGAAGCTTTGGGAAGGTGCAAATCCCTATCTCTCTATACCTAGAGGTGACCAAATGAACGTATTTCCTTTGTGTCATCACCAAGAGAAGTGAAAATAAATAGAAACACTCTTGTAGGCCATCTAAGGATACTTATGTGGTAGGTCACTGTTTCCTTCTCTTATGGAACATACTTCAGAGACATAGGACATTTTAACCTGAATTTCAGATTAGTGTTTTCATTTAGGAGCTAACTCACATTCTAAACAGTGTAGAATGCCATATTGTACTGACTGGTTGGTTGAAGGTGCAGGTCTCAAGAGGTCTACAGGAATTTTCCCGGCATTTTGAAGGCATCTGTTCCTGTGTGGAATGGAAGGAATATTAGAATGAATCATCAGTCATTCCTATCTGCAAGTACAGAGCAGAGCTCAGGGAATTGTTTGAAAATATACTCAAACTGACTGTAGAGCACTTTAATCTTTGTTTCAAAAAGTAATGTGCACCATTAAAATAAAATAAAAGAACCAAAAAACCAAGAAAATGTTTTTTACAATATTTTTACAAAGCTCAGTAAACAGAATTTTGGAAGAAAATACAAAAGATCCATACTGTGAGTACTTTTGTTATTATAATTTTGTTTTTAAAAAAAAAGTACAAATCAAAGGCTGTGTATGTGCATATGTTTAGTTTGAAATTTAACTCTCATTTTATTAAATTCCAACAGAAAAAGTTTAGAGCAAAAGTTTTTGCATCTCAGAACCCTTTTTTCTTGCAGAAATGAGCCCTATCTTTTGCAGATCCCACAGAAACTTGCACTTTAGACTGAAATTTCTTGTGTGTATGTCTTAATGTAATGTTGACTTCATTTTACTTTTCCATGTGATATTTATTGATGGAAACAGTAGTGGATTTCTTTTCCTGGAAAAGCACAGAATTAATATACTATTTGATATGCTTTTTAAATTTTGAGGTCTAGCCTTCTTGAGTGTGAGGCAATTCTTAACCCCTCAGAATAGCTTCCCGAAAATTCATGTGGTCATTTAATTCTCTTCAGGTTCAGCCAAATGTTACCTAGAATTTTGGAAAGGGGAGTTAAGTGGCTGGATGATCATGGGCTTTCTTCATCTGATTCCCTGTGGGTTTCAATGCTCCTCTGAAGATTGACTTTCATCTGGCAAATAATTTCTGCCAAACTTATTAATAGATTTTCCTTTTCCTACAACGTATAAAAGTGTAAGAAGCAGTAGCAGGTGGTATTACCTGGGTTTAGCAGAGTTTTTTTGTTTCTTTTTAAAAATATTTTTAATGTTGTTTGGTGTGCAAACCTAACATCTTCCAGGCCCTAATATAGTATCTGGGGAGAGCACTGAACCTTTAAAACCCAATTAACATATGTTTTTTTTTGTTTAATGGCATTTGCTACCTGGTTTGAGGGGTGTGTTGGTAGTGTTAGGACAGTTAAGCTTTCCTTCCTCCTCTTTCCTCTTTTCCTTTTCCCTCTTTGCCTATAAATATAAAAAAAATTAAAAGTAGAAATCCCTGGTGGTATAATGTTGAACATCTAATGTTGAATGTCTACAATGTTTTTCTCAGTCTGTTTTTCTTACATGTACCTCTTGCCCTAAATTAGNCGTGGTATAATGTTGAACATCAGTTACTTTCAAAAAAGTGATCTGTGAGGTCTACAATGTTTTTCTCAGTCTTTTTTTCTTGCATGTACCTCTTGCCCTAAATTAGGTATACATGGATGCAATTTCCCTTGAGAATGTCTTTGGAAAATTCTGGTTTCAGAATTGACCTCTTTTTTCCTGATATAGCAAACAATGTTTAAGTTGGCTTAAAAAGTTCACATCAACCTGAACTGATCTCATTCTTCAGATGATCCTGATTCTTCTGGGGAGATATAATTTATGATATATCATATTGCTTATTATATATAGTGATCAGTGTAAAACCTTGCAGAAAACAACGTGTGGCTGTGGCTTCCGCTTTTCTGGCTGCTCTGGCTATAGGAGGGCTGGAAACCACACAGCAACTTCAGCTCCAGACCAGACTATTCCTTCAAATTCCTGTGCCATTGCAGCTCAGCATTGATGCCTTTTCAGAGCACAGAAAGCTTTCTTGGTCTCTTTTGCATTCAGTCATGCCTATAAATAATTTTTTCTGTTGTAATTTTTCTAGAGACCTCAGTCATCTTAATGGTCAAGACTATCATTAAACAAATTCCTTTGGAACTAGTTTTAATTCAGAAGAGTAGCTGGAGAGTGATAAATCCCAGATGCTATAAAATACAAGACCTTAAGGTCCATGATGAGATCAGAACTCTTCTTTTGGAATTCCTAGTCTACATGAGAAACTTTGAATGTTTCTTCCTAATTAGTATTGCATGTATCCAAAGGTTAATTTTATCAGCCTTTGCTAAGCATCCAGGTTCTGTATTTGTAACTGGAATTTCTTGTCTTGGCATTTAGTTAAAGAAATCACAAAATATTTTGCATCACAATAAAACATCAGTATTTATCCTATGTAGTTATTCAGATGTTTACAATAGTAAATAGCTCTCCTATCACCAATTCCATGACAATTCAATGTTACTTTATAATAGTGTAGGAGCATTAGTTTTTGTTTCTTGCATGAA
This sequence comes from Pardalotus punctatus, assembly GCA_013400915.1. NCBI lineage: Eukaryota > Metazoa > Chordata > Aves > Passeriformes > Pardalotidae > Pardalotus > Pardalotus punctatus. The sequence continues at coordinate 283,266 of VZTX01016138.1, forward strand.
TTCAGCATTTAAATGCAAAGCATTCTTAATCCCATGGTCATTTATTTTTCCTAATTCTATATAATTAAGCAAAAATATGTGATGATTATTCTCTTTAAACAATGATACTCATTTTTTATTCCAGTGGAAACAGGATTTTGTTTTTCCTTAGAGAAAAGTTTCTAACATATTGATGTAACTTTGTAATGCTCATCTATTTCTTCTTTGAAAAACGTCTTTTAATCTAATATCAGGAAAAAACTCAGAGCAGCCTCTGAGCTGTTGAAAAGCATGACTGTATATTTACAAGAGCATAATTTGCAGAAACCTTTTTCTTTATCAAGAGAACAAAAGGAAAAATGAATTAGAAAGATATATTCTCCGAAGCCACAAATGTGATGCGTGGAAGACTTCGATGTATTTTCCTTTTTGTTGGTTAGTGATGCTATTTACAACAATAAGAACAAAAAGAACCAGAAAGGTTATTTGTGCTTCTTTAGTGGCGTACTCATGGCTGATTACATGAAATGACAGAATAAAGAGGACAATTTCCCTCCCCTAAGGAGCTCTTATTGTTTTTTTAACATGATTAATGACAGATACGCTATCAGCTAAGCAAATAAAGTTTCTTTCAGAAAGGCATAGAAGCAAAACAAAACTGTGAGCCTCTAAGAAAGATAATTCCATATTTAATTTGGAAGAAAGTTACATCAGTGAACAGCTACCATAAACTGGAGATAAAATACCTCAACAGAATTAAGTTGTTGACATACTTTTTCTCAGAGTATGTTTTTACTGATTTTTTCACTAAATTAGGCTCATTAAGCAGGAGAAAATGTGTGTTTAATTTATGTGCAAGGCAATGCATAATATATGTGAAATTTCTAATTAATATGAAATATGACTGGTTAAGTTTTTAAGACAGTAGCATACACATTTCCATCATCAACACTATATTGTATATATTATATAACATAGTATATGTTATTATATATAACACTATATTCGGCAAGAATTTTGTTCATAAAGCACTAGGTCTGCTTTTTAGGTACTCTACCTACTATGTCTTTATAGTGGAGCTACTGATTTCCTTCAAAAGATTGTTATTTGTACCTATGTCAGAGTAAAGTAAAAATAAAAATTAACTGTAGAAAATAGTATTTTCATTTGCAGAAAGAGGTTTATTTTTTAATTGTATAAAACTTGGGGAGGGGTAGGTTTGGGAATGAAATAAGAATTTAGAAGCCTTTTTTTATTGTCTTTGAGTAACTGCTTAGGAATAAGTCTGTCAAGGCTCCAATATATGTAGTACCATTTCTTATTTTCATATGAGCTCAAAATTTATTTTTTGGCACTTCTCTGCATTTTTCCTTGTTGTATCATATAATACACACTCTCTTAAGTTTCCCCTGCAACAGAGAAAATTAATAAGCAATTAAACAAATTGATTTTGTGGATCATTCATTATTTTCCATAATCAGCTCCTGACCAGGAAATCACAGTAGAAAAAACTCTCATAGCTTTCTGAATCTATTGACATTCCCTGTTATTCACTCGTTCTGGAATTGTTCCCACATAGGACACTTTAACGTCTCAAATCCCCTTGTGCAAGAATCTAGAAGTATACAAAAATTAAGAAATTGTAAGTTTGCCCTACAAGTTCTTTTGACTGCTAGCTTTTACCTTATTTTTTTTAAACATACAGATTCTATGGGTTTATAATGGCTGGATTGGAAGTTAGACCTTTCCTGGTATTAGCCATCTATCAAGGCCAAATTTGGTTTTGTCCTTGTGTGTCAGTGGTTTCTAGATTGTTCTTCTCTGAATATTCTATCATACAGAATAAGCCTTCTCACCATCTGAATTTCAGCTCCTCAAATTTTATGAGCAGCTAAAATGCATTGCTTTCACCTTATTTTATGTCTCTTGTTACTTATTTAACTTTGTCACTTAAAAAAGCTCATCAGTTATTTTGAGTTTAAAATGCTGTGCCAAAGGAAATATTATACTTATTTATGTGTCCTATGCTAATCAACATAGTTAGCAAAGAAGTCTTTGCCTTGAAAATTCTGTACTGCTACATGTAGATAAGATGATGTCTGTGGGTATTTAGCTTTCCCATTCTGTTTTCCATCCTTGCTTACATTAATGGTGAAAGTATTTAGAAGTCAATATTAGAAATAACATCAAAACCCATTTGCATTGGCAGATCAAATAAGGAGTTCATTAAATGTGCAGCCTTTCTTCCTGTAATCAAATTGCTGCTGCAGCACGGCTCGATGCTCTCTGTGGTCTGAGAAAAGCAAGATGACACCATTTGAGATGAATTTAAATGTGAGATCAAAGCTAAGAAACAAAGAATATGTAAAAGTGATTTTTATTTTCTTTAGATAAAAATAACACCAGGGTCATTTAGTACATTAAAAGGAAAAGTAAGTTACCAACATATGTTTCCATATTGTATTGAAAGGATACCGAGACTTACTGAACAGAGGGAAATGTTAACATCATTTAAGATCAGAAAGATGTTCCTCATGTGGCATTAGAAGAAGTCTGAGAAGCTTTAATTAAAAAAAAAAACCACCACAACTTGAAAGAAACTCTTCAAGATATTTCCCTGTATTTTAAAGCTTATTTTCTTTATGTGATCCATGTCAGATGGTTTGTCATTTCACTATGCAGAAAAATAAATTGTATACATATATATTCTAATTGTTAGGGAGCATTTAGAATCTAGCAGCAAATTTTACTTGTTTAACAGGATTAGATGGACCCTTTGTGATTTGATTCAAAAATTACTATATAAATTTGCAATAGAAAATGTATGTCACTATTGCAAAAAGTACAGTATCACTGTAAAAGTCTTATTTTTTTTATTCATACAGTAAGATCAATAGAAAAAAGATTTTTACCAACTTCAGAAAATCATTACCATCTTTTTTTTTTTCTCAGTTGCAATTGATTTCAGGACTAGAAGAGTTCATGTGACAGTGTCACAGACAACAGTGTTTCCTGGAATTGTTTTTCTATTTCTGATTCCAGTATCTGTGTTAATATAGATCCTATTCTTAGGAAAAACTCCACTATGCTGATGAAAAGTTTCAAATTATTTATCTTGATTTCAATAAGTTATTCAGGTGTTTTTATATTTTTTACAATAAGCTCATCTATTTAGTCCACTATAGCCCTTGCTTTAGTGCTTTTTGTTCACCTTTTTTGGTTTTTTTTTGGTCCTGTCCCTGCCCCTTTCCATGTCTGATTAGGTACAGTAATATCTACTTACCCATCTAAGGAAGCCAGCAAAGTTCATAGTCTGTGATCATGTCATAATTTTACTCTTTCTCTCTTTCAGGCCTTTAGGCTTTGGCATAACATCTCTTTTTTATTCCTTCAACTACTCTCCAACCTGTCCCCTGAACCTCCTCTGAGCTGCTATTAACACGTGTTGAATTCCAGAGTCCAGAATGTGACAGAATCTAGCTCGGGAGAATTCCCACGTCTAATATGAATGTATTCTGTCCCCCTGCTTCACGTTTTTCTGCCCAACATATCTGTGGGTCTTCAGTGTAATTCTCAGGTTATCAAATATGTACAGGTAAAGAGCACTTACACTGTTTAAAATCTGCAAAGGAAGTCCAAGCTTTATTAACTTAATAGTGAGACTCCTCCATACATTTGAGGTGTTGGCAGGTAAAATAGAAAGGAGGGAGGGAACAATTTCAAAGTAGAGTCAGAGAGCAGTAATAGTGTCAAGAAAATATGAACACTGATTCTGCCTTCATTTTAAAAACAGTGTTGTAATTTTAATTTTTTTTAAAGGAATCTTTCTTTAATAAGAAACATTTTTACTTTGGCTAGAATGAAACTGTTATCAAGGACAAAATTGTGGAATGAAGGTGACAGTGTCCTAAGTACCTCAAATTTAAATTCTATTCATCACTTTTAAAGAGATGAGCAAGAACATACTGCTAACTTTTTGAACAGAAAAGGTCTATTTCTAATTTCGCAGCTGAAATAACTCAACTTTGGGTTTGAAATCCAACTTTTTAAGTGGATGTATGTTTTGTTCCACTAATGATTCTTTAACATCCATAGTCAAGAAAGGAATATGAAAATCTGATGCTACCTAGGAATTTTTTCTGTATGGGGAGCGTGAGTGTGTGTATGTATGAAAATTATATGACATACAAACCTGAGACTGAGATTGGAGGTAGTGAGAGGGGAAAAAGATTCTGGTTTAATTACAGAGAATAATAAATAAGAAAATGCAACTTTTCTTTTTTGTGTGTGAGAGTCATGTCATGGCAAACATCAAATAAACATCCTGTTTCATGTCTGAAGAAGATAACTTTTCTGAATCGATAAATAGTTGGGTTATCTCTTACTGATAGAAGATGATTGTCTTGGAAACCTCTAAGAACACGTTTTGTTTCCTTCTGGTATTTTCCTTTGCTTTATTAGTAAAAGAGGACAACCTCTGTCAAATTCCTTTGACAACTGTGTCAAATAGTAGGCTGAAGAAAGTTACTTGTGTAAGAACCACTGAGAGCATGAGGGTGCTTGATCCACTCAAAACTTCCTAAAGCAGCAGAAAATTAAAACTTCTCAAAACTTTTACTGTTGTAGGGGCTTTGCTTTCCCCTCACCTGCTAATTTTCCATAAAACAAGAGCAGTGAGGAATTTTTGAAAACTTGCAGGTAATACTTGATCAAAAGTGATAAAAAAGTCTTTTGGCTTCTTAATTTCACAATGACTCTTTTGAAAAGAGGGAAATATCTCTTATCTGTAAATACTTAGCTTCCAAGCTCTTGAAGAACTATTTTGATCACATTTTTTATCTTGTATATAATTTATTTCAATTATATGTATACAGATATACTGAGCCTTACCATCTAGGTTAATATGCACCGTCTGCCTATATGCAAAGTAATTTGCATTTGGTTTTGCAGTTATAGCTCCAGGCCAAATTTACATATTAAGTAAACTGCTGATATGGGATAGAAGCTGTTATTGAGGCAATTTTATATTGTCCTAATATTCTTAAGGTTTTCTGAATGGTTTTGGGATTTTAAATTTCTTCACACAATAAAAAAGAGGATTTAATTTTTTTTTTATTTTTTTATTTTTATTTCTTACTACTGCAGAGTTTTTTTGTGATTAAGATACTTTGAATTCTTACTATGGAAGTGTGCAGATGCAAGTTATATATTTCTTAACTTGTAAATATTCTGGAAGTTTTAAGCAAAGAGAAATCTGATATTCTCAGATGACGATGAAAACTTTATTGACTTATACTGGTTCTTCCTAATCTTTCTTTCAGCATCTCTGTCTCTGGATAGTCAGATTTAAAGCTTGCAAAAGGATTATTTTAGGTGGGTTTTGACTGAGGTTGTATCAATTCAGCTGCAGATTGTTGTTGGAGTAATAGGTGTTGTACTAATTCTCTTGGTGTCTCCCAGGCTCCTTGCAATTGCTCAGTCTTTCTTATGTTTGATTTTAACCTCATTGGATTCCACCTCAAAAATTTGGTTTTTCATAGTGTTATTGGCTACTACTGTGTCCCTGTGTCTGTGTATGTTCTCCCTGTTGCTCTTCTCCCTGACAATCTGCTCTCAAAATATCATACCCACCAGAGCTCATCCACAGGCAGCTAAAAGCTGGCATTCTTATTCTTTGATTTATTTGTTTAACTGCTTAAGAGGTCACTTGTAACACTGCCCAGATAAATGATGTTTTAGGCTGGCATTCTTTTTCTTCAGCTTCTAAGATTTTGCTCCTTTGAAGCCATTTCTTTGCTAAGATGTATTAATATCTTTGTCAAAATTGCAGTAATAAAGACATTGATAGGCTGGGAAAGCTGTTTTGTGGATAGGGCACAACTTAGTTAAGTTATGAAGAAGGAATCTACAAGGCTTACAGTTCTGACATGAGAATCAAGAGGGTTCAGTAAAGGGTTCATGAACCAAGTAAGATGGTAACATTGTGTTGTTGAAAATTGTTCCAGAGACTAAAAGCTAGATTTGACTAAGAGCTGTCACCTTCATTAGATGACAAAAGTTGTCAGCAAGAATATGTCAGGGAGAGACCAAAATCTGTTTTTTCTTATGATGATCTGTATCTGGCAGTTTTTTTTCATTGGTTAGATATAGAAACTGAGTTTGCATTAACAGATAATACCTGAGGCTACAGAGAGACAAGAATGACAACCTCAGTAGACTGCTATGGAAAAGCTTGTAATACAGAAATATATTATCTTTTTTCTATTTTAAAGATTGCTCTAACTACTCCTTTGTACTTTGTTAGATGTAATAATGCATGGGATCATGTTCTTGGTGTGTCAGCCTTATCAAAAATTCCTGAGGCCCATTGCTTTCAACAGGGAAAAGATTTGCTGTGTGAGGGATAATGGGCTGGAATTTAGTTTGTCAGCTGTTAGATGCTGAAGTATCTTATTTTTTGCATAAGTTTGGGATTAATATACATAATTGTCTTGTTTGTATATTCTTCTGATTTGAGGATGACAACACAAAATTTCTTTACCTGGCTCTGAAAGTTTAAGTTTAGTTTGAGTTTTGTTATTTGTTTTTAAATGCTGGGAGTGAGTAATTGTTATTCCGTCCTCAGAAACTAGATGTACACAGAACCCTCCGAGAGTAATGAGATGATACTGCTATTTCCTAAATCTGCTGCATTTCACAGACTAAAAAACAGAAAAACTGTATTTCTTCCATGAAAGTGAAAAAAAAATTAGAAAAAAGGAAGAAAATACTGTGACTGCAGAAAGAACGTCCAACTGTTTTGTGACGAGTGAAGAATTATTTGCTAGGAAAAACAAAGAATATGCTTAAAATGGCCTGCTAAAACATGAATGATATAATTTCCCCTGAAAATAGATACAGACATCAAATTAGTGCTAAAAAGATAAACTGATATGTTTAAGGATAAGGTATTGAAGATCCTCCCTGTTGAAGACATTTATTTCTCCTGGTAATTTTTTTCTTGTAATATTTCCTGGAACGAATTTAGCCCTTGTTGGTAGTAGAGGGAATATTATTGTTTCATTCTTTAGCGCAGTAACGTTTACTACCTTTCTGAGGTACAGTTCTTAAATCAGCATGCATGCAAACAATTGTGCTGTAATAAAAGCGCTATCACAGTGCCTTAAATAGTCTCAGATTTCATATTATGAATTATAAATGTTTAATTGTCTGTATTTCCTATATAAATATGGCAACATTTTTTCACAGAGACAAAACAGTTCTACCTGTCTGAAGAATTATTGTTTTAATATTTTTAAGTGGATTTGGACTACTTTATCTCAACTGTTCTTGCAGCTATGTCCTTTCCCTTCAACTACAAACTTACCTCTTATGTACTTCTAGAAATCTGTGTTTAGATATATAATTTGTGAAATAGCAAGTAGTTTGTGAAATATTGATTGCTTTTGTCCAAAACAATGTCAAGAAATGTCAGTGAAATGGATATGCTCTGTAATATGGGAAAAGAGGGTATATCATTACTTAATCCATGTTGTGATTTAGGAATGGTACTTCCCAATTAAGTGCTTCCACTGATCCTCTCCAAACCACGCTGCCTCTTACCTACTCCTTCCCCTCCTCTTGTGGTGGGCTGGAAAGGAGAACTGGAGGCACAGAAGGTGAAAATCCCAGGTCGAGATAAGAAGAATTTACTGGAAACAGCAATGAGAGCAAACGTTTTGGAATCAGCATCACCGCACTACGCCCTTCCAGTATTTGAAGGGGCTTTACAGGGAAGCTGGAGAAGGACTCTTCATCAGGAGCTGCAGTGACAGGACAGGGAGTAACCGGTACAAATGGAAAACCGGGAATTTTAGGTTAGATGTTAGGAAGAAATTCTTTACTATGAGTGTGGTGAGACACTACAAGAGGTTGCCTGGGGAGGTGTGGATACCCCACCCTGGAAGTTCAAGGCCAGGCTGGATGGGGCTCTGAGTAACCTGGTCTAGGGGGAGGTGTCCCTGCCTGTGGCAGCAGGTTGGGACTGGGTGACCTTAAAGGTCCATTCCAACCTCTAAACATTCTATGATTCCATGATTTTTCAGGAGAACTGGCAGGATTACTATAAATTACAAAGGAAGCTCTGTGAGAATAATGTTTAGCATAAAGGACTGAGTGTTTTCCACAGTGAGTATTTTATACACTGTGAACAGAGGAAATAGACAAATTTTTCTGAAATATTTGAGCAGTGTACCCATAACATTTTGTGAAATAGATTTACCTTTACATATGTCAAACTCCAGCTCTTACAGACTGCTTTTCAGGAAAGGAAATAGTCAGAATTCTATCTCCGTCTTCAACTATGCCTACATATTCAAGGCACATGATGAAAACAATGCAACTCTTGTTATCAGTACATTTGTCAGTGCTGTGTGTGATGCAGTGACTGCCGATAATCTCGAATTCTATGTAAAATGATTCTGTAATTTAAAAAGAATCTATTCTGTAGTACCAGTTCTATGAGATAATCACACAGGAAATCTTTATTTTTTTTTCATAAATTTTTAAACATGTTATCTTACACTGCAGGTAACTCAAGCAAACATATTCAAGGACATTTTGTAATTTCAGAGGCGTGCAAGTTTTCTGACTTACAGGTTATATACACAAAATATAATTCTTACTTTTCTGGGCCTACTGTGAATCTGCTTTTGTTTCCCCCAGCTTTTTAGTTTTATGAGGATTGCTAATATTTTGGGACCACTTAAAAACGTGTGGTTTTAATTTTCTTTCTATTAAGAAATGTGTTTTCATAGATAGTAAAGGTCCCTAGAGTGTCAATTATCCACTCATTATACACCAAAGTGAAATTTAAGCTGTTAATTTTCTTCCATATAAACCAGAGTTGTCTTTCACAATTTTTAATTTTCTTCTACTTTCATATAGCAGTCCCATTAAAATCGTACAAGTGTGACTAGATATTTTGCCCTAAGGTAGATATAGCTTTATTTTTTGTTTTTTTTCACTTTGAAAAATATGACAGAGATTGAAAATAAAACAGCCCTCACAGAAACAAACAAGAAAGAAGACCTGAAAAATACTGTCAACTTTGACAGTAGTGTTAATTATCTGGGGTCAATTTTAGAAAATCCACTTCATGTTTTCTCAAATCGTCTGAGAGTCTTCAAATGCCACATCTGACAAAGCAGAGTATGTCACAAAGTTATTAATGATTATTTTAATAAAGGAATTTATGTAATGGAAGTCTTTGCAAACCTAATAATCAGCTTAGTCCATTAATATAATGGAAAATGTAAAAAAAAAAAATTAAATCTAAAAGTGATGGTGATTGTCTCTTTACCATACCAAGTGTTTCTCACTTATTTCACAGGAATAAATTATATGTGTGAAAGGACAGATAGCTGTAGCAGTGCTTGCAGCAAACTTTTTCAGCCTCTCTCAGTTGTCCTGTTTCACTTCCTTTCTCCCTTTTCTTTTTTTTTTTTTTTAATAATTTTTTCCACCGGCCCTGAGGATTCAAGTCTTGAATCAGAGAAGAAATACACTGTATTTTAAATTGTTGCCTGTTGTGTGGTTCTGACATTCAAATGTAAGACAAAGGACCTGTGTCCAGCAGCCATGCCCAGGTCTGAGAGAAGCACCAAATTTAAACGCAAAATACAATGTGTGAACAATTGCTTTGGATGTAATTGACTGTGAATCAGATAATCCCAAAGATGGCTATCGCCTGTGGAATGAAGATCATTTTGGCAAGAGGAGGATACAGACAGAAGGGGTATGAGTGTTATTTACCAGGGAAAAAGAAGAGAGATTATAAGAAGTTAATGGAGGAGGGTGAAAGTTATGTCCTAACAGAAGTTCCTCTATGGAATCTTCGGAGTTTGGTGTACAATAAAGCTATCAATTTTTGTTTCTAGCTTCATTTTTGGAAGGTAATTGATCTTCAAAGATATCCCCCCCATGTGTTACTGGATGTTTTTAAAGTTTTATGGTTTGTTTGAATTGGTTTTGTGGAATTTGATTTTTGTTTGCTTAGATGTAGGTTAATACAGCATTAAGTCAAATACTTTTTGGGAAATGCAAGGGTAAAATATCAGTTTTGAAGGTATTTATCGTGAGATTTTGGAAGCATATTAGCAGATGTACAGTTCTCACTCGTTCAATCACAGATTTATTTGGTGCTTTCCAGATTTTGGGGAATTTGCATCTAATGAGTTTGGTTAAGCTGGGTAGAATTTGAAGGCTAGGAGGAATCATTCTGATATGATTTCTTTCCTGCAGTGTTAATCAAAATTATTAATGATTTATTGTATAAATGTCTTGGTAGGGTAATATGTTACAATTGGTATTACATGATTTCCATTTTGGTTTTATATTAAATAAAATGAATTAATTGTAATTGATAGTTTAGAAAAAATATTTAAAGTAATATGATTTTTGAATAAAGGGCTGTTTAGTTGTGTCTCATATGCATTCTTTCTGGAGCAAATATGGTGATATAAGAGCACCTAGCTGTGGGTTGAAGTTTGTTTGAGACTGACTTTGGATGTGACTGGTTCAATGGAATAAGTTGTGTTTGTGGGGTTTCTGTATATGACAGTTTTGAAGTTAACACCATAGATGGCCATCACAGTGTCTATGAAAGTTAAAATGGTGTAGGCATATTTTGGCCTGATAGAAATATAATACTTAGTTTATGAGGTGGGAAGAAGAGAAGAATGATTCTGTTTTTTTTTAAAAAATTTTTTTCCTGGAGTTTGTGGAGAAGTGATTTAACTGTGATTGTGAAGTTAAATAATTACTTAAGTCTTTCTTCTTTGAAGTAAGTTCTTAGTAGGAACTGTGAGAGAGTAGCATGACAGCCTTGCTAAAGTTAACTTTACAGCTAATGTTGATTTCCTAATGCAAGGACCCAGATGTGATTACTTTGTGTATTGTATGTCCACTGTTTTTTGTGGAGGGGCTTGTCATGATGGACACTTCTGCTTACTTGATGATGAAATGACATAAAAAAAAAAAATAGTCAATGAAAAAATTATCTAATTTAAGCTGACTGCTAAATTAATTAAATAAAAAGTCACATGACATTGGTATCAATTTCTAACCTGTGTTAGTTGAAGTAGACAAAAAATTGCTTGTAGTAGGTTGTTTATTTCCAGGAAGAATCTTCATTTTTATATGCTCTGCTTCCAAAAAAAGGACCATAAATATTGTAGCATACTTGAATATTATTTTGATTTCATGGAAGTCTTATAAAATAATACTCATGCACAGGAGTTCTGGTGTTTGTTTTGTATTTTTAGTTCCAGATCATACATTTATCTAGAAATGGAACTTATGAAGTGTATGGTTTTACCTAGATAGTCAGTTGAAAACCTTAATGGATTCTATTGTATTAACATCAGTAGTTCTGGGTCATCCAGTATTTTTTCCTATACTGAGAAAACTTAAAATATGCATTGTTTTAAAATGCCAGTTTATATCAGATGCTAAGATATAAAGCAGTAGTTCTGACATGTATAAATGTGAATTTTAGGAGTCATCTTTCCTTTCAAGAAGTACTAAAATAGTCAGGAAGGCTTTGCTTTTACCTGCCCTCTTCATCTTGTGTTCAAAGCTTAAAATTAGTGTTGAAAAAGTAATTGGTACTGAGCAGCCTGTGGGTTCTAAGGAAGTGAGAGGTATGACATTAGTTTGAGGCATAAAGAGACCACAGTCTTTGAAAAATGCATCCTTTTAGTAATGTTATGAATGCTATTGTTGGCAGATTTCGACAGCAGCGAGTTAAATAGCTATGGCCTTTCTAATAGTGTCACTGTAGTCAAAAGGTTTTAAGGGAATATGAGACAATTTGATCAATGAAAAGGTCAAAGAAGAGGTGCATTGCGGGAAAATTTTAGCCTTTTTTTTTTTGTAATATCCCTTGAATGAAAATTAACTCATAATTTTAGAGATTGACTTGGGTGGTAAGAGTGCTGTGAAGTTAAATATGCTGTAATTGCTTCTTACTGGTGTAATTTTGATTTATTATACCCATTAAGGAAATATTCTTGTTCTTCTATTCTTTATATTCCTTTTGTACCACTGATACTGGAGCCAGAGGTAGAGATGGCTCAAAATTTGAGCAAAAGCATTATTGGCAAATGCCTCATTTTTAAGGTCGCTATGAATTCATAAATTCTAAGACTTGAAAGTGAAACCACGTTTCTTATAGTCCTTCTTTAAATACAGTAGCTAGTGAGTTGCCTGTCCTTTGCTCCAACTAATCTATAATTTCGGATAAGAGCATGTCTGGAATTATTAATTCAGGAAGATCTAGAAGAATCTCAGTGACAACATGTGCAAAATATTAAATTTTACTTAGGAAATAAAGGATTAAAATAGAGAAAAAGATATGCTTAAATAACATTATGAAATTGAAGAGTCTTTGCTTTAAAGCTTGCTTTAAGCTTGCTTTAAAACCCCCCAGCTTTTTACAGTTTCACAAGAAATAACATTGACATTCAGATCTTCTAGTTTCAGTGTGGCTAGTAATTTTCAGTGATTTCACTTTTTAGGTATCGTTCCCTGTATTTGAGTGCACCGTTTCAACTGAGCAAGTGAATGTCTGCATACCAGCTGAGGAGCACAGAGTCGCTGTGGTGGGAGTCTTTGGCAGGTGGATAAACCAGGCCAGTTTCAAATTCCAGAGCACGCCCTTGCTTGGCTGATGTTCATTAGCATACAATTTGCGCTAATGGTTAGTTCTTGCTCATTATCAATCATTATCCCTAAGTATTCCAGCAGATGGTCCTTAATGATCGCATCCCGTGTGAGCTGTGCAGGTACAGCCCCACTGGCCTCAGCTGATGGGGCTAAAAGCAGTAAAGGGAAGAGTTTTCTGCTTCTGCTGAATGAGGTTCACACGGTGCTCAACAGAATTCTACAGAAGTAGGATTTATTTGAAATTATATATTCAGAGAATGAATGGGTTTTGGGCCGGGTGGCTGAAAATATGGAATAATAAAAAAGATATTTTAATTTGTCTTTCCAAAGATATCCCAGTGCGGTGTCAAACTTTAAACGCCTATCTCCACTTAAATATAGTTCACATGAGCTCAGATTCTGGGAAGAAAAATAATTATGGACTCAAAGGAATAAGAAGAGATGGTATTTAGGGTTTTGACATCTGGTCTTGCCTTCTGCTATTCAAAGCTCTAAATGTAAGGGGTTGGCATTAAACTATGTCCTGATTTTCTTTGTTGTATTCACTGAATGCTTAAGTTGAGTTATCAAACACTTTTTATTTCAGTGAAACAGATTTTAGATTATTGGTATCTAATTTATAGACATAAAAGGTTTTGGCTTTTTGTTGTTTTGTTTGCTTTGTTGTTGTTGTTTTTTAACATAAAAATCAGGCACTGGATTAAAGTTGGGATTTTCAACCATGAAATCAAGTTTTCTCAAAAGTGGCCTTATTCTTTGAAAATTTATAATCTTAGACTAGAAATGTACAATCTTGATATTTTCCCATCTTCTTGTGTTCATAATTTAAAAGGAAATAATTTAAAATTGTCAGTAGTCAAATGAGCATAAAATTATTTTGTAGCATGAGAATACAGTTATTCATAAGGAAGCAATAGATTTACAATTATCAAGTTGTTTCTAAGCAAGGATATAAATACATTTTCTATAGTAAATTGGCATGGGAACTAATGTGGTATCAGTTCTCATCTAAGTTCAGAACACACCAATTCCCTTCTAGGCTTGAACAAATATTACATCAATGAGGGCTCTTGTAACATGTTATGTTTTGAAATAGATTTCATTAAGGGTTTCCAGTGATAATTTATTTTTTCCTTTATGCCTATGTCTCTCCTCAAACTAATAATGGATAGCTTATTTGCATATAAATAGATTTCACTATTTGCTGAGGAAGAGACCTAATACGTTTCCTATTTTTTTTTCCATGGACGTTGTTAAATACAGTAGAATATTGCAGTGATCAGCGGTCATGAATTGTAATACTTTTCTTGGTTAAAACTCCTTAGTGTTGCACTTTCGTGAAGACCTCAGAGTTTAGATATCCCTTACACTACCTAAACCATGATACATCTGTTTCTTCTACAAAGGTGTTTTTCATGCTGTCTCAGAAATACTTATTGATAGATGCCAAAACTTGTGGCTCTTTGGGTACCTGTTCTTTATTGGTACCTTGATTTGTTTTTTTGCCATTTCTAATTTAGCAGTGTGTGGATATTTTTATAGTGCAAACATCACACTGCAAATGAATAGAATATAGCTGTTGCTTTTTTTCTGGATTATAGTGATCTCAGGGTTTTAATCAGTTTTCTTTAAATTAGAAAGTTGCATTGAGCAGAAACCTTTAATGGCATCATTCTGATATACCTCAAAATAAATAAATTTTAGTTATACTCCATTAAGGATGTGTGAAACCAGAGATAACTCTAAGACTGACTTTTATTTACTAAAAATAATGGTCAAGTAAGACTTGATTAAATCAGTTCATGACCCCTAAAAACCCCTTTCAAAATATACAAGGCTGCATTCCTTGTGTGCGTACACAAGATTCAGCTGTGTCTTCCAGAAAAAAAGAGTGGAAGAAACTGTTCTGTACCACAGTATTACCCCAGACCTAAACTGAGGTAATACCCAGAGTAAACTCCAGGGTCCTATTTCATACATCACCACTTGTTCAGCAGGTGCTACTTCATATATGCTGCCTCTAGATGAAGTTCTATCTGTACAGTCTTTTAAAAGAGAAAGATAAACTGAGTGACTCAACAAAACTCGTCATTGTTTGTTGGACACTAACTTCCTGAGCATGCAGACATTTTATTTTTCTGTGCCGTCCAGCTGATACCAAGAAAAATGGATGAGTTCTGTACATGTGTGCATGTTCATGACGTAACCACCAAGGTGCTTTTGGTGGTTTTCACCTGTGTGCCTGTGAGTTATTTTGCCAGCAGAGGTCACTCAGGGTAAAGTGAACAGCTGCTTCATCTTTTGAGGAAGACAGGAACTTCATTACGGACCATGAGATGCCTGTTGAAAAGCACACGTCTTCAAAAACTCCCAGGCAACCTATACTTGCTGTTCCTTTCCTTCAAATCTTTGCTTGTCCCTATATTGGGAATTAAAAATCAAGTATATAAAAATCTTGTAGGCTTACAATGATACATCCCAGAATATAGTCATTAAAATGTTGTGCTCTGTAAGGGTAGTGTTTTTTTACTAAGCTTTATTAGCCAACACAACAAATATGTAAACTTTATTTCGTGTGTTACTTTACCACAAAGAGATAGCTTTCTATGTGTTATCTTTGTTAATTTGTGGTGATCGATCAGACTTTGCTCAAAAAACTATTATGTTAAAGGCCATTAGGTAGCAATGGTTACCTGGAATTTATCGTATTACATTGCTTCTTTTCCCCCCCTCTCTGCCTGGTGACTTTTAAATGCTGTTCTCTTCACAGATTTTCTTGTTATATATATTTAATCATATCTAACACTCCTAGTTACAAAATATATTTAAAAAAAGATTTCATTCCTGTCACTTGTTTTAAAGCAGTTTTTTGAGGAGGATCTCTTCCTCAACTAATGTGAATACAGTGAGTTGTGCAATGTGACTGGGAATATAACGTAGCCTGCTGTGACAAAAGGTACATGGCAGGATCTTTTTTATTTGATAATGATGAGCAAGCAGAAAATGCCTATCATGCTGTCAGAGCTCAGGGACTCAGATATTTTTGAACTGAATGGAAGTATTTGAAAGGTGATAAAAGTAGAAAATTATGCTGCTGCATTTGCTTTTCTAAATAGAATTTCCTTTAAAGCCATCATCAATATAAAAGTAAAAATGAAGATCGAAGTTATAACATATTGCAGTTGTCATGTATGTTTTAAATATGTCATGTCTTCCCTGGGCACCTGAGAGAAAATGTGTCCAGTTCTTAGTCCATCCATAAAACCCCAATTATTACCTATCTGAAGAAAATATGTAGGATTTTTAATATAGAAGTATGACTGGTTAGGCGATTGTTTGGGTTATTCTGAAGGGGTTTGTCAAACCATTAGGCATCAGAATATTATATGGTCTCTAGGCGAAATATACAAGAAATTGAGTGTGATTAATGCTACTTTTTGTGTTCTCTTTTCTTTAAATCCACGTGTTTGGAGGCTAAGGTCTGCGCGATTCCATTTGGGACATTCACAGGAGTACACAGATTTTTAAGCTCATACACAACTGAGTTGAAAATTTAAGGAGGTAAGGAATAAAACTGATAAGCTTTTATCTACGTGTGTCTTGTTTTTCTACAACTAGCATCTTTACCCAATGTGTACAACTTCTGAATGTTAAAAGAAGCATCTGGCATTAAGAGTTACTTTTAATTTAATTTAAGCTTTCAGGAAAAGCCATAAGAGTTCTGTGAAAGAGCTTGCTACAGGTGAGAGAACTTTTTTCCCCTTTTTGTCCTATTGTATTTTGCTTGGATGTCTTGGTTATAGTGTTCAAAATTTGTAAAGTTGAAACCAGTTGTAAAGGACGAAATGTTGAGAATCAAAACAGTAGATCTTTGTACTCCTGTGTATCTGGTATTTTAAGAAATAGAAGTGGTGTCATTCTCAAGGAGTTCAATGGGAAATATTTGATTTAAATCCCATTTGAGACTAGACAAAGACAAATATATGCATGTATCAACAACAGTTTAGGCACTCTAGAGAAGAGTTAAAAGAAAGGGATTAAAAGATTTGAAAGTTAAAAAGTTTATGGGCTAGGGTTGTATTGAGAAATATAATACTGCTGTTACTGGACAAACTGCATCTTTTGCATTTTTAAGTAGATGATAGTAAGCATTTTTCTGTTTTTTACTGTAGAAATTTCCAATGGAATGGTAAAACTTCTTCCTTTTCTTTTATATGAGTATTCTATCCTTTCTGATGTTCTTTTATTCTTGGTGACCTAATAATAAGAATCAGGAACATAAAAATAATTTACATTAAGCACGCAAAATAGTAAGATTTTAATTCAACCTGGGCCCATAAAATTATTTTGATTGATGTTTATATTAATTATATCCAGCTACACTTCTACACACTGAAAGAAGTAACTCTATACAGTGCTTTTACATGCTCCAGACCCTGAAGTTAA
The DNA here is from genome assembly GCA_013400915.1 of Pardalotus punctatus. NCBI lineage: Eukaryota > Metazoa > Chordata > Aves > Passeriformes > Pardalotidae > Pardalotus > Pardalotus punctatus. The sequence goes on from VZTX01016138.1 coordinate 300,396, forward strand.
AACAATTAAGTATTTTATTTTCTTTAATGTTTTCCACCAGGGATTAAAGAGCCTCCTAGATTTACAAGTGTGTTTCTTATTTCTTTCCCCTTTCACACTCTGGATACAGAGAGACTGTAATGTCACCCCAAACTGTTCCAGTGTTTAAGTAGTCAATGAGCTTAACTGGTTTACAGAAAGAGTATTGTGGATAATGGCTATTGCCTTTCAGCTTCTGGAATCTTTCTTCCACTGCTTGCAAAACTTTACTGTGAGGAAAAATGGTCTTGCTATGCTGTTTCTAGAAAAGAGGGTATGAAACCCCTTGCCTACTGCTGTTCGGAAGCCTATCCCATAAAAAGGTATTTTTATTTATACCTTTCCCCAGTATTTTTGTCTGCATTCATCTAGAGTTTAAGCATGCCTCTCCTGTGCATTTATAATTACAACATAGTTGGAGTAACCAGAACCCATATATACATATTTGCTTTCACAGCCTAAACAGAGAGTTGTAAAAGATGTGCTTTGCAACATTTTTAGAGGATTGACAAGTCAAGGCTCTAGTCAAAGATGGCTCTTCAGCATCTTGCTCTTGTACGCCTCAGATCTTCCTAACCTAGGATATTATCTCATAAGCTACAGAAGGACCCTTAGATAAGCATATAAAGCTTTAACCTTGAAGTTTAAGCTTTATATAAGAATATTACTAGTAAATTATCAAATTACAGGATTATCTTTTGTGAAACACAACAGTTCGTTTACTGCCTTCAGCTTCTCAACAGTAGAAAATCTTAAATTAATCTTGACATGACAATCATGCAAGTAATTGTTGTAAAGTCCTTGTCCAAATGAGGAAAGAAAACATGCATTAATTTTCTGTGTACCATGCCTACCCATGGTCATGGGTACATAAAAATTCCCCTACCTTCATCTTTTCCCTGAGCATCCCATAATTTCCCACATGTGGGAGAGGAAGGGACCCTTGTTGTTTGACCCCTCTCAGAAGGGGGGACTTGAGCAGCAACAGGCAGAACAGCGTCACTGAGAGAAGACAGAGGGAGAGAATGCTGGGATAGGAGACAATTGGCCATATACACCTTTAAAGAAAGGATTTATCACACACAGCGCAGCAAGAACTCACTGAATTGTGCGTTGGAAAAGATGTAGGTGATGTGTACAGATGTGGGGACCAAGGCAGCCTCTGAGCAGAGAGGGCCTGCCCAAATTCCTCATGTCTACTTGACTGAAGCAATTCATATCGTTATTGTCAAGTAATGTTTTTTGAACAAATTATAAATTATCTACCTTGCTGAAGGGACTAATGCTGCCCCAACTGCATCCTGAAAAAAGGCTTCAGGCTGAAATGTTTAAAATGATTTTGTGCTTAGTTTTTCTTGTAAGACAAAATGTTGAGATAGCTTTTTTTTTTTCTGCTAAAGCTTTTGGAGTGGTTTGATATTCATTTTACTTAAAATATTCAGCAGCTTTTCCTGTAATATTTTTTATAGTCCTGAAAATACTATTGTGCGTTTCTTATCATAAACAAAAATCAGATCAGACACATTCAGTAAGGTCTGGTACAGTCTCTTCTGTATATGTTCCTATGCAAGATTTTACTTGTTCATGTTTTATTAAAATATAAATTAGTAATAAGTCTTTGTTATTTTGTCTCTTGTTTTTATCCAATATATCACTGACAGAAGTATTAGAAGAATAAACCTCTTTCCTCTTAGATGGGAATATATTATCTCCATTATACATTCATTTTCCCATTTCTGGCTGCTGCATCAGTTTGGGGAAAGGAAGATCAGAATAGATCAGAAATACAACTTTTCAAAACTCATCCATGAAAATGCACTTTATTGTATATCCTCTAATACACCTTTTTATGCCTCCAAATTCATTCACAGCAGATTTTTGTAGCTTGTATAAAATGTTGTAAAAGTAGCTACCAGTAATGTAGTTGAACAAGTGAATAATATGTGGATAACAAATTCTATCCTCATTGCAAAGACAAATTCATTCTTCTGAGCTAGTTTGGACTTTAAATCTCTTATTTGCAAAAGTAATAATTCTCCAGACCTCTTCTAATGTAGTAGAATGCTCGGAGTGTGAAACGAGAAACATAGATTTTCATTTTAAATTACCCATTCCTCATGTTCTCTGCTTTTTTTTTGCCCTGTAGCATTGGTTGACATTTCAAAGAGAGTCAGCTGCCATAGGGCTGGAAATCATATAATTACAAAGATCACCCACTCTTCTGGTTTTTTTCATTATATACCAATTGGAATGCAGACATACTTTTCACAGGTATTTAATTTCTAATGAGAAGTTTTTATTCTTCATTGACCTGTGATTAAAGTGTGGCATTTTAATAAATAAAGGGAAGATACTTTTGACATAATTCAGCTCGGAAGCTATGCTTGATAAGATATGCAGGTCTTTGACCTGTGTCATGTGAGTCACAACATAATTCAGAATATATTTTTTGATAAAACCATGTAGTACAGAAAATGCTTAATGTTTTAAAACAGGTATAATATAGGAATAGAAAAAGATTACATCAAACAGCATATCAAATTCTGTCTTTTTTAGTTCCTAAAACAGTGAGAGTAGATGAAAAATAATAATGAATAGAGTAGACAATTAAAATTGTTTTATAGTATTAAAACATAGGCAGGCTTTGGAAAAAGTGATTTTTTTCTTGGTTTTTGTGGGTTTGTTTCTTTGTTTTGGGTTTTTAAAATAAGGTCATGACAAATGATAAGAGCAGAATACTTGTCAGGTATCAAACCATGGGTGAGTAATTTTCAAAACTAGTTCACCAGAAAATGTGTGTTCACGTTCTATGAACCTAATCAGATCTTGATAAGATGGTCTCTATTTTTCTATTTAGATTAACCATGCTCCTGTCACACAGTTCCTAAAAGATGGCATTCTGATCCTTTTCTAATAGACTATGTTGTTTAATGGAACCCTCTGTGCAGTCATTTCTGGGACATTGTTTAGGAAAAACAGTCACTTATCTTTTATCACAGCAGTGCCTGGGAGCCCTGATCAAGGCTCTGCTGTGCAAGCTGCTTTACAAATACACCGGGTAAAGATCACTGGGAAGACAGGTGTTACATGCCTGGGCCTGGTAGAGATCAGAGATTAAAATGGAAAACAAATTCACGGTGAAATTCCAGACTGATACTGACAAATTGAAAATTATAAAAGGAGGATTTCTCATCTAGTGATCCTTGTGTAGTCTTACTTTTATGGATAAAATTAAATTAATCATGAAGCTTCTGTCCTTCAGTAACTACTCACTGTAAGGAAAATACCAACTCGCATTAAAGGTAGAAACAGTTGCTTGGTAACGTAGCATGAAGTGGTTTGCAATTATGCCAGGTAAATATTATTTGGATAAAAAAGGATGGTATGACTCAAAATCTATCCAGGTGGAGCCATAAACATATTTAATATTTCTCAGAAGTTTAAAGGCAGCAGAATACGTGCAAGAAACTAAATCTGAAGAGAAAAAGAACCCGTAAAAAGTCCCTGTTGTTTAGCTACCAGATAAGGAAAAGTAATGATATATTTTTAACCCCACTGACAGGCTCTTTGTAGTTCAGGCATGCTATAGCTCCTCCTCTGCTTGTGGGTTAAATAAGCAGAAGATTTGTGATTCCAATAGACACAGTTGCTTTTTGGTGTGTGTTCCCACATATATTTTTTTTGTACATGTTCGCCAGTGCTTGGTGTTGAAAGTCACGCTTACCTTGGTACTCTTTTCCTTTCCCAGCTTTTACCTTCTCCCTGCAGGACATTGCATCGCCCCACGTATCCACAGACCGAGTTTCTTGCTCTGTTTTTTGCACAAGTGGTATTTGAGACAGACTGACAGTTGTGACAGGCAGTGCAACAGCTCCTTAACTGAGGACATTAAAGAGGGAAAACTTGTGTAACCTGCTAAGAGAAGCGGAATATTTCAGTTTATTTAAGGAAAATAAATTATTTGTTTACATGGTGCAGTAGTAGGCATCGAAGGGATGAATTGCAGGCTGAATGACTGTTTCAATGCTGAATGTGGTGTTTTATTTAATGCCTTTGATCATGCTGGATTCTGGGCACAACAAGCATTTTGTGTGTCCTGGGATTTTCCTAGTTCACAATGGATAAATGTTATTTTTCAGATACTCAAAGGTTTTCTGCTGATGGAAAAAACAATCAGGAAAACACAAATTTTTGTTTACTTTGAGGAATGCTGGACAGAATTTAATGAGTGACTTTTGAACTCAAATCAATCCTGTAGTGCTGCTGACTTCAGCAAAGCTATTTCTTATTCTCACTGAATGCCTGATGTTGTTTCTATTCTAAATTTTTCTGAAGATAACAAAAATTGATTTGCTTCTGATACTGTTTTTCAGTCTGAGTGCTACCCCCCTTGCCATGGAAAAAAAAAGTTAAATACACACAGATTTCAACAATTTTTTACCACAATTTGTAAGCATTTTGTTTTTCATTACAAAGAGCATTCATAACTTTTAATGGCAATTTAACTGAAGTAGCTCCTTCCTCTAAGATACTCAGTGATTTGCCTTAGTGTTCATGTTAATTACCAGTCTAGTGAAGTTCATCAAGATGTTCTGATAGATTCTTCTGCATTGATTGTTTAGCACCCCTGACCTGGAAGAAGTGTAATAGTGTGTTGTAGTGTAAACCAAAAGTATTCATCCTTTATTCTCTGTTCATCATTTGTGTCAGATATTACAGACAATCATTGAAGTGATAGCTGTGGTAATTGCAATACAGAATTAAATATCCCTAGCATATAACAGCAAAGCCAAACTGTTAATATTGCTATTGTGGAATTGCTAGCCATTGCTCAGTTTTAAGTGTGAGAGGCTGCTTATTCAATACTCTGTGCTAGAATTTAACATACCCTAAAAGATTTATTGGTGCTCTGATTCTTTATAAGAACTGCTGGAGAAAAAAGCATTAAAGGCTGAGAGACATCTCAGGGAAGCAGGATCTGAGTTCTGAGGCTGAAAAACGCAAATGGAACTTACCATATATATACAGAGAGAGTGCAGTATAAGTCTATATTTTTATTACTTGTGAATATCATGCTTATGATTAAAGTGGAAGAGAACATAAAGAATGAAGAAGAATTTAAGTTACTGCTTGAAATTTGATTATTGTTTCCTATTCTTTCCCCTTGTAATCTTAAAAGTCCACAATTTGAAGCAGAGGAACATATAAATTACTATTGGAAAAGGAGGATTTATTTTCTGTAAATTTAACGGTGGCCTTGTCACAAGAAGATGATACTAATTGACAAAGTAAGCAAATAAAGTAGAAATATCTATTTTTAAAATAAGGAACAAGGGACAGCTGCTCTTGAAAGTTTGGTGGTTATTTTTGTTGACTTGAGGGGAGAACATATTTAGCCTAATTAAGCACCATAGAAACATTAATGCTCTTTCTACAAATCAGAGGACTCTTAAACTTTTACAGCAGCATTCATAACATTTAGGGAGCCAACCAGCAACTAATTCAATCACTTAGCATCTGTTTGTATTTTGAGAACAAAGAGTGCTTTCCTTTCATTTAAGTGGGGAAAAAATTAGTGTGAGTTTTCCCTCCTTTAAGGGAAGGCTAGTATTGAGTAAGTTTACAGGAGGTTGGGAGTTTGCTTTAATGAAAGTCCCATAGTTGGAATTTCCCTTTGATTTGATAGTTTACACAAGACTTTAATCCTGTTCTAAGAAATGTATGTGTAGTGTCCTTAATTAATAAGTTTGTGTTTATACATCACTTATGAAAGAAAATATACTTTTAGGTGTTTAGACTTATCAGGCTTTATTTAAAGAGAGCAAGCACAAATACTCCAACAAAATAATGTATTGCATGCACTCTTTCCCCATGATTAACTATTTTACATAATATTTGTAAACAATACAATTGAATTTGCTTGACAAGCCTGATCTTAATTATTCTAGTAATGATTACCATTGGGAAAGCCTTTGGTACCAGCTTATAAAAATACTTCTGGAAAGTAATAATTTTCTTTCCAAATACATGCAATTTGATTAAATAGTAAGGCATAGTAAATCTGGTTCTAGTGCATTATTTTTCATCTCATTGGAACCATAAACTATGTGGTTTATCTCTCAGTATTGTGCTGTATTTCTACTTCAAGCTGAATCAGAAGGGGACAGATAACAGAAAACTGACCTGAAATACTTTTTTCTGCAGTGCTTGGCTGACGAGGTTTCAGTTCAAGTTTGAATTCCTGCACAATGGCATTACAAAGTTGTTATTTGCAGCTATCAGAAAGCATATTTTGAAAACTTTTGTTTCCACAACACATATAAAGTCCTTGAACTGGTGATATTTTGGATTTTGTACTGCTGCGAAATTAGGTTGCTTCAGTGAAATGCCGTCATTTTTTTCCCCTCTTTATAGAAATGATATAATCATGCTACTATGGACCATTGATTTTGGCTTCAAATTAGTTTCAATAAGGATTATAACTGATGATATTCCTCTGTGTCCAGACTTTAAATACAAGTAAGTGGGGTGGTTGCTTAGAGTCAGGAAAATAATACAACTGATAGATAATACAAACCACCTGAGACTACTCGTGCTGAGCAAGTGAAGTAATATGTAATAGGATTCACTGTTACACTGGATATGCTGTGGAGGATTCTAATTCATGCATGATGAGTGGTGCTGCTTGGTGTTATTCATGAAACTGAAACTACAATGAAGTCTTGCTAATATCTGCACTTTCACGCTCTGTAAGAATCGTTGTACTGGGTTAGAGCAAAGGATTGTAGCTGAGAATTCCTTTTCCGGCAGTAGTTAAAAGCAGGTGACCTAAGGAAACATGAAAACTGGGACAAGTAAAGAGCAGTATTTGTGTGAATCTCCCAATTGCTCCAATAATTTACATTTCAAGGAGATTCAACACGTGTTTGTGTGTATTTTCTACCAGTAAGGGATTTCTCCTTCATTAGTCTCCTTGCTTTGGAAGCTGTGTGAACTTCTAACAGCTACAACAATCTGGCAGAAGGGAGTTCTGCAGCGTAATGAAGTTATATGAACAATTCCCTTCTTTAATAGCTTTGAAATGCCTTAGCTCCAGTTGCTGCTCCTTAGGCCCTTTATTGGAAGAAGCAATAAACTTCTGCTTCTTACCCAATCTCTGCATGCCGGTCATGACTTTACAGAACTCTACTACAGTAGTTGCCCCAGGTGATCCATCCATCCTTCCTTCCTTCCTTCCTTCCTTCCTTCCTGCCTTCCTGCCTTCCTGCCTTCCTGCCTTCCTGCCTTCCTTCCTTCCTGCCTTCCTGCCTTCCATCTATCCATTCATCCATCCATCCATCCATCCTTCCATCCTAGAATGTTTAGTGATGGTTGTTACGCACATTTGGCCACCCTTGTTGCCTTTCTCTGAAATTCTTCCAGTCTTGTGTGCCAGTAGTGCTGAAAAATAATGGGAAATGAAACAGTCCAAAATTTCTCCTTCTGCAGAGTGTGGTCATAAATTTTATCTAGTGTTTTAGGCCATGTGGTATTGCTGTTGTCAAGTTGTTCTTGGGAAGTTTCCTGGACATCTGTCCATGCAGTAGTAACCTGTTTCAGCACTAGCCTCAGACAGTTGTGTGTAATTTTCGGGGTTGAGACTATCATAGGAAGACTTTCATAGGTCTGCTACTGCAAAAGCAGGGGAAGGGCTGCTTTGAAAATTTGTGCTCTCTCCATGTGTTCGATTGGGACATGGAACTGTTGCTGTTGTTGATGTGATATGGAAATCTTCATACAATATACAATACAAATACATATATTCATACATATCTTCATACATATTACAATGCAAAAGAGAAACAGTGTTATCAGGGTTCTGAGGAGATGTTTACAAAGTACAGCTGTGGGGGGGGTTGTTTGTTTGTTTTTGGTTTTGGGATACTTAATTATCACATTTTCCCACTATCTTTTTGTGGAAAAAACACTCATATAACAAATAGTAGAGGACTACACTGTTGAAAAGATAGTGTAATTTATAAATGGGACAAAATCAACCACAGTACTATTATACTCAAAATGTCATTTTCTGTTTTCTGTAATTAAATTGGTCTCATAACTATAACTGGTTCTGCATCATCTCCTAAGAAAACAGTAGAGTTATTAAAAAACAATAAAAACCATGTCAGGTTGTCCAATAATTTAACACCATTAACTATTTATGCCTTAAACTCTTTTGGTAGGAAATCCTATTCTTCAGATTTTTATTTTAAAGTAACCTCCGGTGACTATTTATTTAGACAACATCCCTGGTCAAAATGAAAACATTCCTTTGGAAAATAGGCAGCTTCCCCTGGATTCATAGTGGGGTGGTTATATAGTAAAATAATAAATATGCTGTCTTTATCATTAATTATTGAACTTTTTTTTTTCTTCTGCTGTAGTAAATCTTTGCATATAGAGTTCTAAAAGGAAATGATCAGTCTGCTGCATTACCAGATACTATAATACTATTTAGTAATTGCTGTAGTCTTTGACTTTCTGACATTTTGTGTTGTCAGAACTGCTGCAATGATCCACTGGTTTATTTTGTCTGGTGTTGTATCTGCACACTACCAAACATAAGCATTAATAAGAATCCTTGTCATGAGAGTTTTGAGGGCCCTCAAAAATTAATAAAGAGTGTTAATAATTCTGAACATCTTTTGGCAGTGTTAGGGGGTTATATCCAGTCCACTGATGCTAACACTTACCTGTGAGTACTGGCTTTCCTAATAACCTTGTAAAACGTATATTGTTAAAAGCTTTTCAAAGATCTAGATAAAAGGCGTCCACTGGTTCTCCTAAATCCACGATTTGTTTGGCATCCTCAAAATATTCTAGTGGTAAAACCAGCATACTCGACAATTAGAGAACATATGTTACTTTGTCCCTGTTTTGTCCTTTTTCTCTGTGAATTTTTAAATTGTTTTAACCTTGCTGACCCAATATACCTAATGCTGAAGTGGCAGCATTTACAGTCCCCAATTCTCAAGTTACTATTAGTTCCTCAAAAAACCCAAAAAAACCCAGGAAAGCATGAAAGAAAGAGATCCATCTATTTCTCTGGTAGAACTAGGGAATAGAATCAAAACCTTAATTTTTGAATAATTTTTGCACTTGCACACTAATTAGACATGTAGTTTTATGACAGCATTTCCTACACATTAAAGTGAGGGCAGCAAAATAAGCAAATGAAAAAAAGCTTGAAAGAAAGCATTTAGCTGTCAGTAAATCTGTGCTTTAGTACTTTATTTGACTGAATGTATAGCACAAATTTTCCATGTTTTAAATGTTCTTAAAAGGTCTAAAAGCTTGCACAGGTAAACAGGCACATGAAAGGACATTAGGGAATATGGTATGAGTGGAAGGGAGGTATCTGTCTCTTGCTCAGGTCCATAGGAAAGTGACCATGGATTTCAAAAGGAGTAATGTATTACCATTTCCATCCATCCATCATTCCTTCCAAAGGTAGTCAAACCTAGCCATTGACTGTTCCATCCAACCTGACTTCCCCGTTCGACTTCAGAGACTTTCCATAAAATCAGCAGAGATGTAGAAGTATCTAAGAGGCCAATCTATCCCATAAGTTCATTTATTTCAGCTGGCATGAGACATCCTTTGCAGTGACACAAATGTCTCTACTGACTGCAGATCCAGTGTAGTGACTGGCTTGGACCAGACATCCAATTTATAATTGCCCAGTTAAGGTTAGATTTGATAATCATGCTCCATGTTCCTGAGTAATTTCAGTGGAATATTATTTTTAATATGCAGTGTTAAGGTACTCCTATCTCCATAGATCGTGGGACCTTCAATATTGTTAAAATTAAATAATATGTATGCATTTATTATTATTGTATTTTATATACATACATACATATATATAATATATATATATGTATATACAACTTGTATATACACGCACCTACATGCTGGGATTGACAAAGATGAATGCCTAAACAGTAGGTTTATGATTTTGTATGGAATATGTGGAGTGCCTGCATATGAATAAAGCTCAGGTCACTCCAGTAGAGATTTCCCTGAGTACAAAATCAAGACCTTAACCTGAATTCTGAGTTCTTTACATCTGTAATCACTGTCCTTTTTAAAATGAAACTTGAACCAGTACATATGTCCTTATGGAGGTTACTGGTGACCAAAAGTGTCAGCAGTTTTTACATTGTTGTCACTGATGGAGGTGCAAATGTAAAGATTCATTGTAAGCTTGAGTGAGCAGGCTGGACGTGAGAAATGTCACATCAGTTTTGAGGGTGCCCTCAGAAATGGCATGCTTTTTATCTACACAACTGGCCTTGGCAGCCTGATTTTTAAGGTAACTGCCTTGTTTTCATGTAGTTTAATCTAGTAGATTTGATTTGTGTTAGAATACAGCCTATCCTGTTAGGATTACAGCTGAAGTTTGCAGGGACTATGAGAAATATTATGACAGTATGGTTTAGGTAAATAGCTTCAATGGATTTAGAGAAGAAAGGGATCTGCTTAAAAACCCATTTTTACAAAATAGGGCTCTATGAATTAATTTCCCTGTTAAAATGGAAACAGCATAAAAATGTACTACTTGTTCACATTTTACCTTAGATATTTGATTCTTGGCAGATTAAAACATCTTCTGGGGTATGAACAGTGAACCTCTGTTCTTCCAGAAATGTTTGTTTTAATTGGTTTATGGATCCACATCCTGATGCAAAATTAACTGCTTCAAGCCCAGGTTGCTCCCCACATGATGTAGTGGTTGCATACCCAATACTGAAAATTGGAAATTTAAATGATCCCTGAAGGGACTAAAATATATACCAGTGCAACTACAAGACTTAATTAAAATATGCCTTCAACCACTCATAAACACTATTAGATTAGATTTAGACAGATGGGACAAATTATTATTATCATTATGGGGAAAAGACACTATCATGACAATGAACATTCACCCTCATCTCATCTCATCTCCGTTTGTAAATCTCATACCAATAGAAATCCCCGAGCTAAACTTTGCTGTAATAAATAACTTGTCAGTAAAATTTTATGGGATTGCAAAAGCACAACAAAAGATCTATTGCTTAAAAAAAAAAAAAAAAAAATCACAAAAGTAGGAGGAGTAAATTTTCCAAATCTTGTAAAAATGTATCATATCACTCACACTGCAATAATTGCTGCAAAGAAATCTCAAAATTATGAGAAAACTTCACAATGGCCTTTTTAGAGAAATAATAGATGTGGAGGTATTGCCTCCTTTCTTACCAAAGAAAAAAGGATTAAGACACAGATTTTTCAGCTGATTGTGACTCTTTTCAGTGTTTTCAGCCCAAGGTAGATGTGGTTGCTGTTTAGCTTCAGTATTTTTTTGACTGTGATTCCATACAAGAATGGAAGGCTTTTATGATTCTTCTTCATTTTAGATACAGACAAAGTGAAATGACATCATCCTGAAAATCTGTTTACAGTCTGTGACAGAAAACAGGTATGAATTCCTTTCAACTGTAGTACTCCATGAATATCATGAAATTAAAAAGGATGTGGGGAACCTCCTTTCTGCCACAGTACTTTTTGGCCATATTAATTATGAAGGTCATTAGCAGCAAGAACTGCCCTATGAATTACCACAAGAGTTTAAGATTGCAAATATTTACAAAACTGTTGTGGAATGTATTTTATACACATACGTATATATATACATATATAGCTATGTAGCTGGCAAAATTATTTTTAAGATGCTTTATCTTTTCCTTAGAGCCATTCAGTACGTGACTGTGAATTTAGTACGGTAACAAAGAAACCTCTATGTGGCTGGAGGCCAGAGGTAGTTGCTGGTTCTCCTTTAGTCATTAGTTGTAGCCAAGGTGCCTTTCAGGAAGAAGGGATGACAGATAGGAGATGTCCCCACTGTCAGATCCACTGTCACGGGATGCACTCGTCAGGGGACAGCAGGAGACAGAGTGCAGGGGGATACAGGTGGAGCTTTTCCAGCATTGTAGAAAGATGAATGCACCTATTGTCACTGCTCCCCTGCTTTTCTGGGGCCATTAGTATGACAGTGCTGTAAATGATTACCTGACATAACACCTCTTTTGAAATTTTTCTCTTTCTTGAAGTTGTCCTTTGAGCTTTTCAACAGCGTATGGTTGTCTACCGCCTCAATACATTGGCCTTTCTAGTTCAATTCTTGTAGTGGCAGAAAATTTTATGTACTTGTAAGAGAAGAAGGTAATATTTAGGTTTGATAGCCGAGCTAATGGCTGTGCATGGCAATGGTCTGTTACGTAATAGTGGTGCAGGTCAGGAAGATATTTATCAGGGTGAGGAGAATTGTCAATTTAATTTAACACATCAATTTACTGTAACAACATACTTTGCATGCTAAAGCTCTTTATTTTCCTTATATGTTTCCCTCTGGATGCACTATTCAAAATGAAAAAAGGAGTTCACTAGTTCTGCTTGAGATGATGCTACATATCATAGATCATCACCATGCATTATACAAATTAAGTGCCCTGGAATTGAGAGCAATCCATAACAGAATGGCCGGATTATGAAAAACTCATTGTGTTTCCATCCTAATAACTGCTTGAAAAATATTGAATCCCTTAGAAACTATTGGGAAATATTTTTAAATATAATTATATTTCTAGGCTTTGCTTTATAGCAGCTCATCATCTCATCAATACAACACATTTGGGAATACACCAAGAGGAGTATTGTAAATTGTTTGGTGGTGTCCACAAAATGTTGCCATATTTCCAACAGAAACTGTCCTCTTCACTCAATAAGATATTCTCCTGCCTTGGCAGGTGTTACTGGCAGTTGCAAAGTATTTATGAAAATGTATTTGGCTTTCAATTTGAGATTTATTATATTTACTACTTTTTTTAATGTGATGGTGCTTGCTTTCTTAAGTCACGCTGGAAAAGAAATGCTCTCTTAGCTCTCTAGCTTATTGGCAGCCATGTCTTTTTTGGGAAAAGGTGGCCGTTTAACCCATGCTGAGGCTTGTTCACAAGCTTATACTCAGAAAATCAGTTTCTAAAAGTATACAGAATATTCTGTATTCCTATTCCTGGGACATCCTCCAGCAAACTTACAGATGAGGTAGTTTGGATTTAGCTCGAAGAGTTTTGTTTCTAGTGTACACCAGACTGACAAAATAAAATCCTACATCGAAGTAGAAGGCAGCCTTTTTAATGGGTGTCGACAGAAGAATTGCATCTTCTGAATCTGTATTTCTGTTTATAAGAAAATATTCATATGCTAAAGTTACTCAAGGTTTTCTAACTATTTTTGTTAACCCTCAAAGTACATGGATAGAAAAATATCTTTAAGAAACCAAAAACTGCTCTTACAAAAAATATTAGTTGATGTGAGAAACCAGATGATGTGATGCGTAGATGAAATTTTACCACAAAGCTAATAATGCTATTATAATTTGCTATATTCAGAAATAACTACAATCAAAGAGTTAGGCTGTTTTTTTCTTTTGTTTTTCTTTTTTTTATTTCTTACTTTCTTTTTTTTACTCTCACAAGCATGATGGTTGATTAAATTTTCAGAGGAAGACAAAGTTTATAATTGTGTCCTTAATGAAATTCCTAATATTGATAATGATACTTTCTTCTTATATTTTTCCAGGGAGCTGCATGAACTCTGGTCATGGATAGCTTTGATTTATGGCAGCAGTCATGTTTATAGTGCTTGTTAGTCATTCAGAATTGTTTTCTTGGGCAAATTGTTAATGTCAAACTAATATAATTTTATTGATGTAATTATTTCTTTCATTATAGCAGTGCCTGTGAGCATATCTATAGTTAGTTGTATTAGCATTCTGTTCTAAACCCTGTATTTCAAGGATTTATAAATTAGCATTATAAACTCACTCCAAGCTAAATCTTCATATATAAAGCAGAAGGAATGTATACAGTTTGGAAAAGTTTCAGAAGACATAATCTAGCTGTTTTTTCCTTTTTTTCCCCTTTTTTCTTCCCCCCTGCCTCCCCGTCATTGTTTCTGAAAGGTGGTCAGAAAGCCTGGAAGAAAATTGCCAACAAAAGTGTTCTTGTACTTATGGAGTTGATACAACGGTCTTCTGCTTTGAAAGGAGGGAGTATTATCTCAGTGTAAATTCCTAAGTTATACATTTCATGGTGGTCATTAAGCAAAGGTCATGGCAGGCTCAGGGTTGTGGAATTTAAGCTTCTTGCATGTACTGCCCTCTGAAAAAATGAATCTGAAGGCATGAAGGTATATTGGCATTTAAAAAGTTCAGTGTCTGGTCAGACATTGTTAATGAAAAGTGTGGGGAGAAATGTGCATGAATAAAGAACAGCACAAAAAGTGTAACGTGAAGCCAAGTTTGAAAGAAATAATCCATACTTAGTATTGTATGATAAAGAAAAGAGTAAAAACCCAATTCTGTCAATTGTTGCAGCTTTTTTTAGTTAAATCCTATAACTGAAGCATGTTACATACCTCCAGATATTAGCTCAGGAAACACAGTAAATGAATTCACATATTTCACATATATTTGTAATTTTTTGAAATCAGATGCACACGTCATAGTGTCTTTTGCATCAATTAGCCATTTATGAATAATGCACATTTCAGTACATTTTTTAACAAGTAAGTGGGGATCACTTTGCAAAATAGAGAACTCTGTGTAGTTTCCAGATGCAAAGCACTCTTTTCATGGATGAAGCACCCATGACACACATCCTTTTCATTTTGGTTTCTGTTTTGTTTTGTTCCACCTATCTGTTGATTTGCTACATTTGGAAAAAATGAAGGTGACTGACAGTAGCATTGTGAGGGTCTATATTGGTTATTTCTCAGTCATTTCCAGAGTGAATTTGCTAAACTTAATTTCGGAACAGGTGATGGAAGTTCTGCAGGCCAGGTTTCACCTTGACTTTCTCTCCTCCTGTTGGTGAGCAATCTTAGAATTGCTTGCAGTCTGACATTGTGTCCTTAATGTCACCTAAAAACTCAGGTGTAACAGAGGTGTGCATCAACTGTGGTGGGAAATATGGTCAGTAAAGTCCAGTGCCGCTCCTGATTTTGCTTTCAGTATGATCCACACCTTCCAACACCTCTTTGGAGGCTTGTGCATTTTACTGTGAGCAGCTTTTTTTTTTTTTTTTTTTTTTTTTTTTTTGTTGGGTGAGCGTCTCTATGATCACTTTTTTTTTTTTTTTTGCTGGATCAGGTCACGGTTCCATGAGTACCTTGTGTTCTTGCCTTGTCCCTTTCAGCTGTGATACAGTGTTTAAGTGTTTCAAAACATAACGTTTTGGCTGCTCTGTGGAAAGCTGGGTCACAATCCTCCTTGTTTTGACACTGAAAACAGCCCATGTCACAACTGCTGATGTTGCTGCAAAGGATGATTTGTGTGGGTGACTCAGGGTAACTGTGCCCTGTGCTGTCTTCTTCTACAAGACTGAATTTATATATATTTACATCCTAATGTCATGACGAACCTGGTTTTTGTTAATAGCTTTCTGGGAACACAAAGAGATGGTTGGTTTAGGGTATGGAAAGCACCAAGACCCTCCTGGGTGTGTGGTTGGGAAGAAAAATGTCTTAAAGGTGTTTTCCACTTTCACACAGAGACTTAATTCTGCCCTCTTCTGTCAGAGCTGAGGGTGGACCAGAAACCTTGGTTATCCCTTCTGGAACTCGAGTCGATGGCTCTGATACGTGTAGTGCTTTGGTTAAATGGTTGCTTTGTTTGCTCCATCAAAAGGCAATAGCAGCTCCTGAGAACAAAGATACACACCATGTTGAGAAAGTTTCTTTTCTCTTTTGTTATTGTCTACTCTGCCTGCTGTTTGGAATGTGTAAAATAATTCTGACAAGCTTGATATGTGCCAAAACCCAGCATGCCCACTGGTGGGAAGATTATCATCACCCAGATATAATAAAAAGCTTCTGGAAAAGCGCCTCTAATGATGGGCTGCTTTTCTGGCAGCTGACAGGGTTTTCTATTTGTTTTAGCAACACCCGCTAGCACAACTGTAGCTAAAGGCCCGTTAGCATTTCCATTGGAAATTCATTCCAGGACTTTATAACTCAGCTGGAAAATTTGCTTTGAACTCAAGAGCCACACAGAAGACTTTTATAGAGTCTCCTTTTTATCTTCTTGTATTTTTGCATTGAATAGAATTAAGCTATGTAGTCAATAATAAACAAATGGGGAAACCCCAAATGTGTTAGCTACTAAGAATTTCACTTAGGAAAACATGTAGTATGCATTTGATATCATCATCTGAAAACTAAAGCTGTGTGTAATTACTTGTTGAATCTGAGCTGAGTGCCACAGTGTTTAACCCAATGGAATACTGTTCCTTGTGAGCAGTAAAAATGTGCTATGAAGGCACAAATCTGTGTCACTTGCCTGCTTTCCCACCTCAAAAGCACAGTTGTGAGTTTTGCAGTTATAACTCTTATTTTTGGATGTTATAATCACTGTTCAGAAGTAATAATCACATTTTATTTCAGACTCTGACTGACCCTTTGTTCTCAGCAGTCAAACATGCTAGCTAAAGTGACTTGACTTTATTTTTTTATTTCTTATATTCAGTGGGAGGTAAACAGAGAATTGCTTTTGAAAACCTTAATATCACATCTTAATGTCACAACCTTACTATTACACTTGTCTAAAATTTCAAAATGATACTCAGATACCTGTCATTACTAAAATAAATTTAAATATATACCATTTTCTTGATACTGTAATAGAAGAATATTATAAATGAATATGGATTTTTTTACTGTGTACCTTGGATCTGTTTGCATGTGGAAAGTAAACTCAATTTAAATGGTAAACAAATATGTAACTGATTGTGTAATTGAATGAATTAGTGAAAAATTAATTTATATTTAACATAAGGATAAAGTTGGCAAAAATATATTTTCAATGAAGGCCTGTCTATAGATAAATAGGACACTGAGACTTCATCATACTGCATATTTGTGATTTTTGATTATTTGTAACTTATTTATGAACAGGTATTTACAGCCTTAGATAGTATTTTAAATTTCTTTAAAATATAAATATTTTTATTGGTTTTTCCACCAAAGCTGCTTACCAGTGTATAGAACTTGGCTGACAGTATTATTAATAAAAACCTGTGGCATGCTTACAGTATTTATATGATGCCTGGAGTGTAAACAGCCATATCAAAATCTGTCTAGAATGGGCTTAGACCAAACATATTTGCTGTTGATGCTGACGGCATTGATAAAGACAATTCCCGTGCCGCTGTTTGAAAGCTGCAATCTTTTCACATATGTAACCACAAACACTCAGGTGAGATCATCTTGCTATTACAGGGGAGATACTGAAAAGGCATCTTCCTTCAGCAGCATCACCAGGGGGAAGCTGCAGCCAGCTCGGTGTGGGACATCAGAGTGCCCTGGGCAAACTGCACCCTGGGCTGGAGGAGCCACAGCAGCATCAGCAGCTGCTCCAAAGGGCTGCTTATCCCGCTCTATCCAGCGTGGGCGAGTGCTGCGTGCTGCTCTGGGCCCCACAGCTTAGGAAGAACATGAAGGTTCTTTAGTGCACCTAGAGGAGGGCAGGTGAGCTGGTGAAAGGGCTGGGAACCTGTCCTGAGGAGCAGCTGAGGACTCTGTGTTTGTCCAGTTTGAAGGGAAGGAGGCTGAGGGGTGACCTCATTGCTCCCCGCAGCTTCCCCAGGAGGGGACCTGCAGAGGGAGGTGCTGAGCTGCTCTCCCCAGTGCCCGGGGGCAGGAGGCCTGGGAATGACTCAAAACTTCACCAGCAGAGACTGGACATTAGGAAGCATTTCTTTAAGGAGAAGATGGTGGAACACTACAGGCTTCCTAGAGAGGTGGTCAATGCCCCACAGTTGTGTTGGTGTTTAAGCAGCATTTGGATAGTGTCCTTAATAATCTGCTGACACTTTTTGTCATCCCTGAAGAAGTCAGGCAGTAGGACTAGATGATCACTGCTGGTCCCTTCCCACTGAAATGATTCTATTTCTATTTTGATTCTAATTCTATTCTATTTCTAATCCTATCCTATCCTATCCTATCCTATCCTATCCTATCCTATCCTATCCTATCCTATCCTATCCTATCCTATCCCTCTGTGTTTCACTAAGCAACAGTACAGTATGTGTAATATTCATGCTCATAAATGAATTTCTCTTGACTTCAGCTAAAACTGTGCCTGGCATTTCAAACAGGGGCAAACGTGTGGCATTCTCACCAGGTAGAAGAGCAAGTTCAACCACTGTGCATGCTTATGTGGGACCCTCTTTCTGGGATGGTAAGAGAATGCTCTTGAACATTGAGCTTGTGCATTTGCAGAGTGATAGATTAGAAATAAAATCAATATTGGTCATTAAAACCCCCCAGCTACTTTTCAAGATGGTGTTGCTGATGCATTACAAAAGCTATTCAGTTGACGGAAAAGGCAGTTACATAAAGAGGATTTTAGTAAATACTTCTGCATACACACTTACTGCATTAAGTGAGATTAAGTGAGATTTATTTTGTATATGTTATTGAAATTTGTGATAAAATAAATAGCTCAAAACCCTAATATTTAAGTAGTGCCTCTCTACATCTTCATGAAATGTTACCCATTAAAACCTTTTACCTGATGGAAAAAATGTTGCCATCATGTTGCCATTGTGTAATCGCAAAAAAATTCCCCAAAAAACCCAACATTAAAGTCATGTACAGAAACAAAAGAATTTACAAACAATTTAAGAGAATTTGAGTTTTGAAAATGTTGAAAAATTGTAATGTCTAAGCAGACATGTCTCTCAAGTTAGCAAGAGAACCAGGGTAATTATAAGTTGTTGTCATTGTCAAGAAGAGATTTTTCTCCAATTCTTTTAGCTGTTTTGTTCAGCTTGTGCTGAAACATTTGCAAATTGTTGGTCCCACAGTTTCAGAACCTTTCATGGTTGGTACATCTTGTGAAATCTATTGGTATGTACTGTGCATTCCTGTTTTTTTTCCAGTAGATATTAGAAAATGGCTGCCATTTCTGACATTGTGGGGGTTTTTTTGGGTTTTTGTGATTTCCTATGTTAGGAAGTAATGACTACTGTTTTTGTAAGAAGGTATTTATATGATCATGTGGTGGGGGTTAAAACTTCCCATGTGGATCTGGAGCTTGCTCCTTTTGAACTCTTTTCATCCCCACACATTGGTCTTTAAGGGGAGTTATAATTGTCATGCTTTCTGAGGAATGGGGGCACACAATGTGTTTCACTAGCACAGCCATCAAGGCATGTTCCTGGAAGGCTTATTTTTTAGCTTTAATTAAAGTGTAAAGAGATTGTTTTCAGGAGAAACCAATATAATGATGCTCATTGACCTCTTCTACAGCCCAGGCCACAGAGCTTTGCAATAATTCTCACATCCTGCTCTTAACTTCTGGCAAGGGAAAATGAGCCTCTCAATTTGAAGTCTGTGATGATGAACAGTTCAAGTACATCTTTAGATGAACTGTTCTCATTGTTCATTATCATCACTGTTAATTCATTTTCAGTCTAATTTGTTTAGTTTATTTCTGGCCTTTGGACCTTATCATGTCTTCACCTACTTGAATCAGAATCTCGTCCCTACTAAATTAAGTGCTTTCACGTGCTGACCAAATCACCTCTAAGTCTCTTCTTTGACTATTGAAATGGCAATTTCTGTTTGCCATTGAGATATATATATACCTTATGGATTTTAATTTTTTTTTTTTTTTTAGACTATGGTTTGACAAAACTAAACAGAAGATAACATTACACTTCTTCTGACAGGGACTGCTAGAAACTTTAGTCATCAAAATTAGTACATTTCTGACTCTTCCTACAACAACAGCTGTTCTTCTGAGCCCTTAAAGTCAGTTAAAAGACAGATCCACCTTATAACTTATATTGGCTTTTGTTTTGAGTTAGTAATGTTTCTTTCTTCAGGGAGAAGAATTTTGATTGTAATTTTAAACATTGAATAAGTCCACCTCTTAGTGACTTGTAAAATTTGATCTATCATAGGATGAAACCCCTGGTTAGGCACTGGCTGCAGTCCAATATTGAGCCTTAAAATTTTATTTGTGTCCCAGGACAAAGAGATGTCTTTCTCCATGAGATCAGTAAATAAAAATTTCATTTGAAATCACTCTCTGAAGTAGGAATCTTTAAGATCTCAGAGGTCAAATATGGCTAAATAAAATTTATGTAATTTTACCAAAACAACCTCTTTCACTCTTGTTATGATCTGCTCATTTTATTAAATAAAAAAGGCAAAGGAATTTCTCTTAGATTTTAATAAAACAATGGGATATTTTTACAGATAACTCTTAATGCTTAAGATAATTCAAATTTTAAAAACAGCTGTATAGCTGTTACATTTTTGGCAGTTTTCATGCCTGCAGATGTGCTACTGAAATAGCTGTGCATGTGCAAGTTTGAATTTATGTATCAAGACTCTGTTCCTACTGTTTTGTATTTAATAGAGTAGCTAATACTCATCAATATCATATAAGTAAAAAAGCCTCTGCTATTCTCTGTCATGACCTCTTTGATCTGTCTTCAAAGCACAATTCATGCAAATAACACCTAGCAAAATTTCATTTACAGAGACAAAAGCTATTTCTTAATACACATGTTTCAATGTAATGCATTTCATTTATGTGTCATCCATATATGCTAGAAGCTACTGAACCAAAGCAGTATGATTTCAGCCTCAAAAATCTCAGCTTCAAATGTTAATATGTTAAGAAATGCAAATAGGTGATGCATGAAAAGGAGAAAATAGAAGGTGAGAAACAGCCTGTTCATAATTCTGGTTGAATAACTCAGTAGGCTGTATCATATCTAGGTATTTTTAAGAGGAAATAGCAGATTATTTTCTTGTAAGACCTTAACCTTCTCCACTAACATTGAGGCAGTTGCTGTTCTATTGAGGAAAAAGCACCTAAGAAAAGGTTTCTGTTCCCATATGTTTCCATGATATTAAATATCAGAGTAAATTGAATCCAGAGAAACTTGCAACTCCTACTGAGAGTTAACATATGTTTTTATTCTTTAAAACATGCAAAGTAAGGTTTGCAAGATTTTCACTCCTGATAACAACAGTATGCAAGTTTGCTGATGTACAAAATGAAGCAGACTACAATTTTGCCCAGTCTTGATTTTGATGCTATGCAGTTCTAGCACTATTAAAAAGTAAGAGCAACTTACTTTTGTCAGTGGGAGAAACAGATAGAATCATAGAGTAGTTAAAGTTGGAAAAGACCTCTGAGATCATCCACTCCAATTGTTAACCTAACACCACCAACTCCAGCACTGAACTTTGTCCCTAAGCACCACCTCTACACATCTTTTAAATACTTCCAGGGTGGGTGACTCAGCTGCTTCCCCGTGCAGCCTGTTCCAGCTTGGTAACCCTTTAGGTGAAGAAGTTTTTCCTGATACCCAGTCTAAACTCACCCTGGTGCAACTTAAGGCCACTTCCTCTTGTCCTATCATTTGTTCCCTGCAGGAGGAGACCGACCCTCAGCTGGCACAGCCCCCTTTCAGGCTGTTACAAAGAATGACAAGGTCACCCCTGAGCCTCCTTTCCTCCAGGCTGAGCAATCCCAGCTCCCTCAGCTGCTTCTCATAAGATTTGTTGTCCAGACCCTTCCCAGCTCCGTTGTCCTTCTCTGGACATGCTCTAGAACCTCAATGTCCTTCTGGTAGTGAGAGGCTCAGAACTGAGCACAGGACAATAACTTTTATCAAGTTCTTCATTTACGTGAATATTATTAATTGTATGAGCTTGTACTTATCATTATGCAGCAGTTATTTCAATGCGTTTTTATCACAAACATACACAGGGAATCTTCAATGAGCTCTCTAGCCCAAATTCTACCTTGGCTAAAGTAGTCACCATCAAAATCTTCTGCCAGTTTGGATGCCAGCAATCTCTTGCCACTGTGCAGCCCTGTCACACTCTGCTGCAATTCTCTGCTGCAGCTGGCCACAAAACTTGCACTGAATTTGAAGGCTTCAGGACTGAGGCGTGTCAGACTTGCTTTCTCTGAACTTTTCCTGACCTCCTTGTACTTTGCTGTACTTCGTTTAGCTGCGGCAGCAATTTCCCTAATCGACCAGGTGTCTGTGGCTAATTTGTTTACTTTAAGAAAACCCCTTTTTTGTACAGTATGACAGTAGTTTTTTATATATATCTGGCAAAAGAAAATACTTTATGTGAAACAAGATATTTCTTATCTAACATAATGCTGTAGTGTAGAGAAGTACAGTCCTGGAATGGTAGCAGATGTCTGGGGAAGGATAAACTCTAAAAGTGTACAGAGAGCATTGCAGACGAGCACTGCTGTGGGGTGATTTAGAGATTGGGCATGGACAGGCACTGCAGAACCCTCAGAAATTAATTACTACTGGTCAGCTAAAGAAATCAAGACCTGGAACTGAACAAAACTGAGTTTAGAGGTAACAAATAGAACAAATAAAATGCATATCACCTACATAAAACCCACCACCCATGTAAGATCCGTGTCCTGTATTGCTTCAGGCTGGTGGACAGAAACCAAGGTGTAAGAAAAAAAAATGTACCAAATGTATAAAATGACCTCAAGTGAGTTTTAGACAGAAGAAGCCATAGACAGATGATGATAAGTAACTGCAGCAGTCTCCACTGCCAACATCAGAATGATATCGCTTGCCTTTAGACCCATAGGAAGCGTGAGCTTAACTAGAAACTAAGAATTCCATTTGTAATAATTTTAACAGTGTTATTGTTAAAACTTTCTTGAATTGAAGAATTTTTTCTCTCTTCCTGGTAATGTCTACAAAAGTACTTATAATGAATCTTGGGTTAGGCTCAAGATTTCAATAATAATGACAAATTAGGTTATTATACTAATGTTAAATTCTTGGCTTTTTTCCTCTCCCTATAAACAAGATTCTGAGCATAATGCTCTGCAGTAGTCAACATCCATTTGTGTCTCAGACCTTGACTGATTCCAGAAACCTCCATGTTCTAAGTATGGAAAGACAAAACTCTGTATCTGGCTTACCAAAGAGATTTGATCAGAGTGAATAAATGACCTATACTTAGATGAGAATTTAAGGAGAAGTTCATCAGCTCTACTTCACTGTTTATTCTTCTTGGGCTTCAGTCATTAACCTAATGATGTTTTTGAATTCGCCAATTAAGCCACGGGTATAAGTTTCCCTAAAGGGAACTAAAGTTTTAATAGTCCAGTCTATTCATATATTAAAATATGAATTTTACAAGAGTCTATTCTGAGTGTATTTGTTTTCTCACCAGCAGCCAATCTTCTCCCTGGAGTAGTCCTGTTCTGATATTTAGATGGTGGCATGATGACTTGACAAGCAACATTTTAACTTAGCATTGTTTGTCCTGAAGCAATATTGTAAAGCTTTTGGATCAGCTTGTATGTGTAGCTAAAAATTATTCATGGAGTTTCAGCAGGTGTCTGATTGTATCTCACTTTGGATAGCACATACTCTCAAAAGATGAAGTGTTTTTATCCAAATAAGTAGATTACAGCTATGGCCAATGCAGTATGGCCAATCCTTTATGAAAGGATTATCACTGAGTTTGCACAACTGAAGCACACTTCTCAAAGTCTTCCTTTCACAGGCAAATGCTCCCAGCTGTCATTTACACTGTCTTGATCTATGCCAATATGAAAGACTGCAGCAAAAGTATTCAAAAATTAAATCTAAAGTAAGCTGAGATGGTATTTTACACTAAGTAAGTGGTCTGAATTTGTCCATCTGTTTTTACTTGAAAGTTCATATTAAATGGGACAAGAGATTCTTGAGCATTAAAATTACAGCTCAAGTAATATGCAGACTTTCCATCTGCAGACACTTATTTAATCAATTTGGTGAAGTAAATGACTTATTTTTTCACTTTTCTTCTTGTTTATAGTTGGTGGGACCTTCTGTGACTGCTATTAACTGTGGGATCTTCTAGCATGGAATTATTAGGAATTGAGATAAATCACCATACAAGTCACCTGAGACAATGCACAATGATTTTCTCTATATGCCTGTGTTTGTGTTAAAAGTTTTTAGTGAAAACAGTTTACCCTAGAGAAACCAAACACTCTCCTGGTATGTAGGGTGTGGATTACAGAGAATTTGAAGTGGATGAAGATCTTCTGCCAAAGACCCAGAAAGGTTAAAAAACCCAAGAGATATCACTGTTCAGTAAAATTAGACACCTTCTGTAGCACCAAGGTGCCAACTTAATATTTGTGGTGCCGTAGAGACAGGGATGATGCAGAACTCTATCACTCAGGTAGGACCTCTGAGAAGGGTTTAGTCAGGTTCAACTGGTGTCTTTAGAGGGTGGAATAAATACAACAGGACTGACTCAAGGGCTTGGATTTATGTGCCCTTGGCCTTGTGAACAAAATGTATTGCATGAATCCCGTGTCCTCAAGCAAGCAGAATTTAGGCACTTATATACAAAAGTACCAGGTTTATAGCAGATAGTCTGTCCCTGTTTTTTAGAGTACTTTGCTAAGTAAAGAAAAATGTAACATAGTGCTGCAGACTATTTGCCTCAATTATTTTTTTCCTTATAAGAGATAGTCACATTAACTTTTTTTAAAAATAGCAAACCGAGCCTGCTAAAAGTGGAAATAATAATTTGTTGTTTTTGTCATTGTTCAGTTCATGCTAATGCCTGCTATAGTAGCTGTGTGATACAGACTTGGTTCTTACTCAGAAGTCCTTTCTACATTCATGCTTATAAAATCAAATTGTTGGCATGGTAGGGATAGAAAACTTGTCTTTCCCTAGGTTGGTCCATCTGAACACAAAACTCTTTACTGAGGCTTAACCTTTAAATAACAACCTTTCATCTAAATCCAGTAATAGATTCTGGAGGATTTTGTGAGGGGGTTTTAACTTGCTGCCCATATTTTCTCTAATGGCTGAATAATTGCAGCCTTTGCCCCTGAAGTCAAAGATCTGATCAGATTCTCTCTGAGAAATCTCCAAATTAGTGGTAACTTCAAGTGTCCTTATGCATTCTGCTGAAGATTTGAAGAAAAAGTTCAAGAACTGTGCCAGAAAAGAGACTGCAAAGACGAGCAAGATTCAGTGATCACAGCACTTACCTAGAAAAGAGCAGTCCTGAAATTAATTTCCTGGGCTCAGGATTGTTAATGAGTTTCACCCTAGGACTGCTTAATGTAAAGAACAACTGCTAAGCTGTGCTGGCAGCAGTACCTGACACAGCTCATGTTGAATTAGCCAGGATGTTACACTGATACAGAGTTGTATTTTGCAAATGAGACATGAGCAGCTTATTAAAGCCCTGTCTGTGCTCACCAGTGAAATGGCAAGGAGTTGCTGGAGCTGGGAGCAGTTTTCCTTCCCAGGGTACTGGGAAGGATATAATGGTGTAACCACTCTTGGGAGATAAACTTGGTTTAGATGGAGTGTCGTGTTAATATTGCTGGTTGCTTTCTCCAGCATTGCTGGACATTGTGCCAGCAATATATCTATATATCTATATATATGCCATATACAAGATTTTATTGGGCTCTCAGTGCTGGAGCCCTTGGGGTGCACCCTCACAAGGAGTTAGACCTGGGAGCTTCCAACAACTCTCCTTCTTTATGAACTCCAGCATAAGTTGAGTGTTGGTTAAACGTGCATGGGGGACAAATGAGAATAATTTAAACAACCTGTTCCTATTTTTTCTCAATTAGATTGTTTCGTGAAATATCTCAGGTATTTTGGATGGTTTGCTGTACTGCTAAACTCTTCTTTTTAACAAATGTGTTCTCCCTGCACTAAAATGCTAAAGTTGGATACAATATTTTCATACATATGTAAAACCTAGCCTCCTTAATTTGTCACTAGAAAATAGCTGAAAATTCTAGAGTCTAAAAGAAGTTAATGGATAAGAAAATAGATCTTTTTTTCCTACAGTAATTCAAAATCTTATTCTAACAATTTGTAAATAAAAAAGTAAGTTATAAAGTGGAAAATAAATGGTTTTCTTTAAGTATGAGTTCCTGCTGCTTTGTACTGGAAGATAAAGCCAAATCACTCTCGTAATTTTTTATTTTTAATTTTTGAGGATGGAAGAAGTGGATGTACTTCATTCTTTAGAACTCACTCAAGTGAGGAAAAAATAAATGAGTGAAGGAATGGTGTATCATCTGGTGAACTTAATAATTTCTTTTAAAGAAAGTCTGCAACTTCTCAGTACCATGCCAGCTTTCACATTTTGATGAAAATGAACCATGAAACAAAAGCATAAAGAAGAGCTGCATTCAATATTCGTAGCTTGCTCCTTGATAAATATTTTTTCCACCCCTATTAAAGTGTAGAGGAGAATGTAGAAGGAAAAAGGCAATTGCTTTTGGATTAAAAGACTTCAGAGGTTTTTACCTCTTTGACACAACATAGCGTTATGTACAAAGCATTCAGGAAAATATGCTTTGCTTTTGTGCCTCATTTTAGGATGCCTAGTTGAAGGATATTTAATCTTTTGAAAGCTGACTTTCATTTGTTAGCAATATTAATCTGCTGACTTTTCCCATGATCAGTTACATCCCAAAATGCAAAAGGTCATGTAGTCAAAGGGATAATGAAGTGGAAAAAGATAAGAATGCTTTAAACTCTTTCCTTAGAAGGAAGATGTAAGGCACTTGGGTAAAACTCATGTCTGTAAGGAGGAAAACAGTGTGATAGCATTGATGTACTATTTGCCCTTTATATTTTCTGTTTCTATGGGTGAATATGAAACAATAAAATTCAGATAGAACATGGACATCTGTGTCAGTTTGTAAGAAAAATGGCACCATCTGGAGTGATTTAAAATACAGTGGGTTTGCAGCTAACTCTAGTTCCACCTCATGGAAGAAAAAGTGTTTTCAAAACATCCATGAGATGTAGATGTTCTTTCACTTTACTCTGTGTTGGTGCCCTTATTATTATTATTATTATTATTATTATTATTATTATTATTATTATTATTATTATTATTTTCTTTCTAGTTGCAAAGCAACTGCAATATGCAAAGCATATTTCCATGAAAGTATTTTGTAGTTTCTGTAACTCAGTCCTGTCTGAAGATCTTTGGCTGTATGATACCATTTTGTCATTCTAAAATGATACTATTTTAATTTCTATAACAATAATTTGTAACCCTGAAAGAAAGGATATTGCATTAATTTGAGGGATACTCAGGAGATATGTATTCATAAGAAGGTACTGTTAAATCTCTCCTCCCCACTTCTCAAAAATGGTCTTCAAATTCCTATGTCCTCCATTTTCCATCAGAAAGCCAATGATTTGAAACTAAAGTAATTTACAATCACAATTTGTCACAAAAAGGACTCTTCTAGATCTCAAGCTTTCAGTGCAAAGTTTTTATTTATGTTGCCCTTCTTTCTGTTTTCATAAAACATGTAGATCATTTTAAATCACAGGTTTCTTCTGTTCCTTCCACGTAACCCATGTGATTTGTTTCTCCTAAGAGCCATCATTCTGCAAGTGATTGCCCATGAAGTCCTTGCCAGAATTTATTGCTTTGTGTGTGATAATATAGTAGCGCTCTAAATCGTGTTTCTGAAGTAAGAAGACTAATGTGAATTTTGTTTTAGGTGGTTTGTGACTATTTTGCACATTAGAGGGATATAAGATTCTTTTGTGGCCAGTCAATCCAAGAACATTTCTTGCAAAAAATAAGGCCTCATTTTCATAGAGACAAAAGCAAAAATAAATGTTGCATAATGCAATAAGCAAGCACATTAAACTCAGCCTTTAAAGAAACATTGAGGCCGGTAAAAATGCTCCCTGCTGAATGTCTCAATGAAAAAGAAAACCTCTTTTGTGTTATTGTCTGATGGTTGCTTGTGGAAAAGTCAACTATGTTGTATTTTGCAAAAAGAAGTCGGGGACATTCTTAATCATGTCTGGTAATTTCTCCTTGCAATAATTTAAATTTAACTACTCTTTTTAATTCTAGGATTTAAAAAGAATGGTATTATAGTACAGATTCACTTTCAATATTGGATAATTTTTGAGGAATTACACTTTTTAGACAGGATCATGTAGATAGTCTTATAGATAAGGCTAGATCAGTGGTCTGTCAGGGTAAGTCTTGAAAAAAATTAGGCTCATCTTTTGTATTGACACAGTTGTTTGTCAGATGCTCATCTGGAAAAAGGAGCCTTTTTTTTTTGGGATATAAATAAGACTCAATTATTCATTATATCAATATATAGACAACATGTGATTCTTAAATACAATGTTGTGGACTTTTTCATTACTCAGAAAGGGAACAATGTTGAATGTTTTGTCTACAAGAAAGAATACCTAGGCACTGTTGTGGTGCCTCTTCCTGGGCAGTTTGTTTTTTTGCTATACCATACAGAGATAGGGAAGATATCAGTGTTCAAAGACTGCATTAAGGTTCAGAATTTATTTTTTTCTAATTTTTTCCCCCTGTTAATTCTAAAGCACTTTTGTTTGCTAACTGCTCCAAGAATATTCTGGTGATGTAGACAATTAAGGATAGTTAGTAAGGCCTGCATTAGCCTTGAAATGCCAGTACCTGACTCCCAGAGTAATCTCTGATAGTGTTTTGGAAGATGTTGTTGTTTAGATACAGACAAAATCTGTAAAATTCTCCATCTCTTTTTGTATCTAGACTGGGTTATTTTTAAGGATAAAATGGAAATTGGATGTATTTTTAAATCATCTAGTGTGAAAGGTATTTCAGTTTCAAAACTGTGTGAAGTAGCACTAAAATTAAAGGAAAGAAGTCCGATTACATGGGTTTCAGTGCCAGACAGCCTCCAGATTTATTCCACAAGAGATATGGCAGACTTGAATGTGCAAGGTTGAATTAATGATTTCTATAAAGTACTTAGAGGACTTTATGTTTTTGCTCAGTAGTATTTTTGAGGCACAGAATGTAGCTGCAGGCTCATACACTTAGGGAAAGCAGGTTTGCTGTGAGAATCTTCATTACTTTCTTGTTTTTCAAAGGGCTGGTAACTCAAATAATGAATTTTCACACCCTCTTATTGTTATACACTCTAGTTACTCCATCAAAGATTTTCAGTACTCAGAGTACTCTCCTTTCTAATGCTGCTTTTTCTGCTCACTGAATTGAGGTGACTTGGCTCACTACATCTCCTCCCAGTAATTGAGCCACACAATCCTTAGATTTTCCTTTCCTAAAGTATTATTAATGACAGTACATATTGTTTGTTATTTTATTTCTAGCAACAATTATATTACTCCATGAGATTAGACTCTTCAAGGAGTTTGAGAGAATAAAATGCAGTATTACTGTCTGTGTGCTATGACCTATCTAAATTTTTTTTCACAATGTATCTCCTTGTTTCTTAGCATGTATTAACTGTAAAATAATTGTAAAAAACTTGTAGAAGTGGTTTTTGGGTTTTCAGTAGTACCATATATTCTTAAGGAAAAACTGCTGGAATTTATAATGCTAAAACTAGAGCCTAACATAATGATTGAGTGTTGCCTTGTGTATACTGATTGTCATTTAATAATGCTGCATTCTTTTTCTCTTTCTGGTTACTTAAAGTTAGTTTGAGAGAAGTATAAATCAATGGGAAGTATGTAAGTTATAATTTATTGTTCTTAAAATGTCAAATTTTATCAAAGATTAGTTATGGTGTTCTAAATTTTAATACAATTTACTTAATTTTCTTAGTATAATTGACTTTTCTATATGTTATCTGGAATATATTTGCGCATATCCTGGATACCTGGGTCTCTATTTAAGCTCTTCCATTTTTGAGAGCTGGAAAAAAGAGATGCTTTGTCTTCCCCCGCCCTATATTAGACCATTACATCTTTTTTCTGAGTTCTATTGCTAACCAAGAGGAAAAAAATCAAAAGATACATATTCTGCTTTTCTCACAGTGCACAGCCTTGCACTGTCAAAAATGTCACAGGTTAATGGTACAACTGAGCTCCATTTATCTTATTCTGACAGCTTGTCCAACGTCGTACATCTAGCCATGACATCTCTCCTAAAGTAAGTGACATTTTTAGCCTTTGTTCTTTTCATATGGGCCTGTTAAAAGGATTAACAGTAATTCTACACTGTGTTTGCAATATGTTGCTTCTTATATGGAGTTACAGAGAAGATTTTAGGCTAATTTAGTTCCATAGAATAATTAAGGCACAGTTGAAAACTAAGGTCTCACCTTAGAAATCTGAAATTACAGGAACCGATGTTGTGAAAAATGATGGTATGTATTTTTAATTTTACAACCTTTCTATTAGACTTTTTAAATTATTTATGGAAGCTAAAAAAGGTCAGCATGTGGTAGATGGCAACTTAATTTTATCCTCAAAAAAATATGAGTCCTAACCAGTGGTTGCTTATTGATGACTTATAAAACGTACCAAATTTTTTTTTTGTTGTAGTGAGTTTTATAAACTCCCTATTAAAAAAATTATGTTGTTTCATAAAACATGTTCAATTTGACTGTTGTGTCTGCATAGGCAATAGCTTTTTGAAAACAAACTGAAAGCCATCAAAGGACTGTCACATTTCAGAGATACTTGGTGAAATTAAATTTTATAGACTTAGATGTCATTTTAACTTGAATGGCATAAATTGTTGGTATTTTACCCTTGACTTAGAAGAAGTAGCAGTTGAAATCAGGTGATGTTTCAAATGCTCTTTTCTTAGTTTGGGTAAATTGAGTGTTTCATACAGAGGGATATTTACCTTTTCTGGTCTGGGCACAGTGCAGCTGTATTGAATGCTTTGGAGAATAGAAGAGTATGGAATATTTCAGTAGGAATTGACCTACAATGATCATCTGGTCCAACTCAAAGACTGTAGTCTTTTGAGTATTCCTCAAAAGGCAGGAGTTCTGGATGCCTCTGAGTTTTGGCGAGTCCTTTCCTAAAATTAACTTCTTAGTTTATAGATTTAAAATAACAGATACTTCCTTTGTGAAATATCTGATATCTTCTCAAAAAAGACATACCTGGTTATATATTTCTTTTATCTTCTCCCCATATTTTTTAAAAAAGGAGACCACATAATTATTCCATGACTATTTTGCTACAAATTTGACAACTGTGAGAATATTCTTGTTCTTATATTTACAGTACCCAGACCAAGTTCTGTATGAAGTCTTCTGAATCTATCAATTTTTATTCAAAAATACTTAGCATTAGTTTTCAACAATTATTCTTTGTGTTTCCACATTATTTCCTAATGCTTTGGCATTATTTCATAGAAAGGGTAAAGTTAATGACATTTCTTTGTAATGTTAAAATTTCAGGAAATTATTTGCATTTTATAAGGTGCAATGCGTATTACAGCTCGGCTAATTTGAGCATCCAGGATGAAGAATCAAAGTAAGGGACACTGTTTTCAGAAAGACAGTTCACTGCAGAGGAAAACGTAACCACGGCCCTTTGCTACAGAGAACTTCATCTGTCTCTCCCCAAAAGCCAGCCAACCAGCCAACAAACACCTCTTCGTTAAAGTTAATTTTAACTTTTACAGAAATACTAGGGCTAAAAAGACTCACAGTGGTGAGGAGTGGAGTTTTGATTTTTGTTTTTGTTATTTTTTAACTAAAAAGTCCTTGTATCCAGATTTTGATGTGGAATTTGATAGTCTCTATGCACCCAGGATTAATGAGCTTGAGATCAAACATTAATAAGCTTAATACTGGATATAAATTTGGTGACACATTTCAAGTTGAATGAGAGCAAACTTGTGAAAAACAGTCTTTGTGACTCCTAAGGAAGAACAGTCTGAGAGTCCACTGCGTGGTCAGATAGACAACTAGAGGTTGTCTAAAGAACCCGAAACTAAAACTGGCATAAGCAGCCCTGATGTCGTGTGAGGGCTGGATAATGTCCTTTTGTCCATATTTACCCAGCGACACACTGCTGTGTCTTTCTGTCTTTCAGATAAAGGCCATAAAGTGTCCAGGGTATAATCTGACGAAGTTCAACTGTTTTTTTCTTTTCCTAGCATACATCAGATGACTATCAGATGCCATTAGTTGTGGACTTGAAATTCAGGCCAGTTACCTTAAAAAGAAGTGACTTTTCTGCCAAACTGGATGGAATCTGAGAACGGGGAGAAAAGAAATGCCATGTCAGAAGGTCAGAAGATGTTTGTTTCTCACTTTCTCAGTCTGCCAATCCATCATCTGATGAGAAGAGTTAAAAAATACACAGTAGCCATAAAAGTGTAAGTATATATAAAACCACTAGCTTTGCTTGGCTGGGGTTTATTTCCTATAATCAGCTATGACAGATGAAGGAAAATAACACAGTCTTTAAGATGATGTCATATTTTCAATGTACTTTAAAGTAATTTATGTTGTTTGCTAAAAACTGAGCTACTTTTTCTTTAGTCAATCATTGTTAATAGATTTCTAACATAATGGAGGTTTTATGACAATGACTTGAATTTCTTCAGGTACAATATTGTAACAGATTGACATAAGGTAATAGTAATCAAAATTATTTTATTTCAGCATTAATAGTAGTTCTAAGAGGTTAATAAATCAAATAGGCACTTGGAGTTTTGCATTTTACATAAAAGTATCTGTTGCAAATAGTGGGGCTGTATCATTTATGTCTTTTACTGGAAGTTTTTATGAAGATATTTTATATACACTGAAACATGCTCTAAAGTTTTCTTCTTTGACTTAAATCTCTATTTTAGAATATAAAACTAATTATTACTTGATATTTTGTAGATTATGGAGTTCTGCCAACTATAGTTAATATAGAAATAATTAGAGTAAAATTCACATTCACCAGAAGTATTAACACAGTACCTTTTCATAAAATGACTGGATAAAATTAATGTTTAAATTAATGAGTTTAATGAGTTTATGCAGTGATAAGTGTATTTTTTTCAGCCGAGTCCAACGATTTTTTTTCTTTCCCAGATACTTTTTTTCCTTTTCTATCCTAATCACATAACCATCTATCAAGATCATATCATGAACCTTATTTTTTCTTTTGTTTGAATGGCATCACCTGCAACTAACTGTCAAACAAGTAGATTCCTTTCAGAGTGAGTATTTATGCTCTGTCAGCATCAAGAAGCCCCAGGTAGGCTCCTGTAATTTAGAATCAGAAGGAGCTCAACAACATTGCTATCCAAATTTCACTGGCATGTAATTAGTTTAAATGTTATTGATCCTTTTCATGGTGGGTTTTCAATCAGATGTTGATTTAACAGGTCTGATGTGACCCAATATATAATAATGATGAAAATAACATTAAAATCAAATCGATTTTAAAACAATTTATCAGGAAAATGGTTAAAACTATGAATGTACACACATATCCAATGTGTTTCATAGAATCACAGTACATCTCAAGTTGGAAGGAGCCCATAAGCATTGCCGAGTCCAACTTTCTGCTCCTCAGCACAACCTAAAACTAAACCATGTGACTGAGAGAATAAGCCATGTGCTCTTTGAACTCTGACAGGCAGAATTCTGATAGTTTTGAAGAATCATTGCAACAATTTACTGTTTTCCTTAACATGAAAACCTCTTTTTCATTTTAGGCGGTTTTGACCTTTGTCATTTTGAAGGAGTTGGATGGCAGGGAGGGTACTGAATTTAGGTTTAATTCAGCATGGCTGAGGCCATGCCCAGCTATCTGGTAGGCCAGTGGCACAGCATCCACAAAACCAAGGTCCTTGTATAGTTCCATCTGCTTTCTTCAAAAAAGGTGTCATTAAGAGAAGTGCATCAAAATATCCTGATATCTTTCTTGACAACAGAAGCATTCTCCAGAATTATGTATTCCTTCTCAGACTTTGGAATTTGTTTTCTTGGTGGATTTTGTTGGATTTTTTTCTTTTTCTTATACATCTTGAGGTCACCTCAGTTTCTTCCCCTTGGCTCCAGTCTTTTCTATTTTATTCAATGGGAATGGGAAATTCATTTAATGCAATGGGAGAATATTTTGTAGGGCAAAGTAACTTGGAAAAGGAGCGAAGGGCAGTAGGTGCGAGGTAGATCTACGGTGCTTTCAGAAATGCTGCATTGAATAATTGCTCCATGTAACAGTTTTGCAGAACCTGATTAATTTCTCTACACAATATGCATGGTAGAGAAAGGAGTTTTCAGGTTTTAAAATGCACACATTTCTCACTCAGTGGTAGGACAGACTACCTTAGGCATTAGAGAAGTGTTTAAAAACTGTAGAGGAGAACACTTACTATTGAAAGCTGGATTTTAGCCAAGAAAATGGACTAAACATGTCTATTCCTGGAAAGAACCCATATATCTGATGACTCAGAAAAATTACGTGTACTTCTCTTTCAAAGTACTTCAAGTTCTTTAATTCTTTTTATCTTAATAATCCCAGCATATGAACAATCAGTTTGGTACTAACTGAGCAAAAGGAATATTTCTGAAGTGAAGTTTAGTTTATATTAATCTTTCTTAGCAACATAAGATGACATTTTCATGGGTGTTTTTAATTTTTTTCCTGCAGAATGGGTGAGTTTGATTGTTTGTATGCTAAGTTATTTGATTACAGATCTTTCTCCCCCTCACATTTCTCATTTTCCTCCTGAATAAATCTATCATTTCAGGATACAAATTTTCACAGAAATTTCCCATGTGTTTTTATCCTGTTTTGTGGAGTTGAGCTTTTTTTTATGTCATTGTGTCACAAATAACTATTTTTTATTAGTATTTGGGCTCTCCAGTAGAAGCTCAGTATTATTCTATTCTCCACTTCATCTTACTCGGAGAAGCAGAGATCAGTGGCTGCTCTGTGAAAGCCAGAGGAGCCACATATCTGAGCTCCCCGGTTTGGTGTTGTTTCATTTTAAAGTACCCCTTGAAAATACGTTTTGCAGGTCAATCCACCCAGGCCAGTTGCCATCTGGAGTGATTGATGTTGCTACCACATCTGATCTTAATCAACTGAGCCAGTCATACATCATGGCACAGTCATAGAAATCTCTCGTAGATATTCATACAAAATTAGTTCATTAACGTGTGCAAGTATAAATTAACGTGAAGTGTGGGTGAATGGAGGTGTTCACGTGGAAGCTTTGGCCAGTTGGTGAGGGGCTCGAGGAGCAGAGATCAGCCAAGCATGGAAGGTGACACCTGGTCATAGTGTAACCCTTGCAGATCTAAAAAAGCCTGGGAGAGAGTAGGGAGGTTAGAATCTTTTCCTGAATGTATTTGGGCTAAGTGGGTCTGCGCAAATGGAGACTGAGACCTGCTGGGATTTCTAGAGAATCCCCCTAAACATTATAATTATAAAATCTTATTAATTAGATCAGTGTTACCTCTGTGGTATCAGTTGGAGACGTAGGACGCACAGGAGAGAGTGTTCTTAATTAGGGGATGAATGGAAGAAAAAAGATTGAAACAAATGAATACAGGCAGATATTTTTCCAGTCCCAATCTCACTGTAAATAAACGAACCCTGATTTTTCAGTAATTTCTTCACTTCCATCTTTTATACAGTATTTTAAACTCTTCAGTCTATTTTGGATGTTGAAACAAAATATTTTTATTTTAATCTGATTTTCAATTAGATTCGTGTGGGGTCAGGACATAAAAATGCTGCCCGATGGAAGGAGATCCTGGGTTTTTAGTCTCTGCTTCAAAAATATTTGTAGGGTTTTTTTTTTTGTTTGTTTGTTTTGTTTTGTTTTTGTTTGTTTGGTTGTTTTTGTTTTTGGTTTTTTTTTTTTTACCCAGCTGCTAAAACTTAAACACTTTGGGGACAGGGACAGGAATCCAAAGTTACCACTTTCTGGTCAACGTCTTTATTTAAATGCTGTTATATATTTGTGAGCAAGCTTATCACTGCTTGGGAGCGTCTGTTGCTCCTTCTCTCACCATTGGAGGTTTTTTACTGCAAAGACATGCTTCAGGCATGTCATTGCTGGAAATAGTGTTGCCCTGTTGTATGTGCCTAATTTGTGGTTTTTAACTTCCTATCAGCTGACTGAAAGGCTGCCAGTGGCCTGTGCTGAATCACAGATTAAAATGTGCACCTGTCCTCATTTGTTGCACTGACTGCACAGTTGTCAAATCTGCATTTATACATCTCATTCTAGACCTTGTCCTAGCACTGGGAATCTGGATGTGGTGGCACTTAGTGTTAATTGAATATGATAGGAGCATTAACATCAGCAAAGTTCATGTATTTCTAATGTTGCTTGAGAGACCATTATTGTTATTGATCATGATTAAATGTTCCATTGTCAATGCTGAAAAATTATTGTAATTTACAGCTGATGAATATATATGAGGCGAAAAAAATGTTCAAAGTTATTCCCTTAGGAAGACAGTACAGTGATTGTCTAATAACATTTTTCCCCTCTCTATAGCAATGCTAAAACATAATTTCAATGAGTGGACTCAATGTCAAAAGCTATGATTTGTCAAGGCAATGAAGTGTGGACATAAATATATGAAATTTTGCAGTTATGTTGCTGGTTGAACAAGTTTCTGTTCTATATCAATCCTTTGTACAGCTGCGCAAATCTCTAATTTTTCTCTGCAAGTATAATTTGCTCCTTTCTGGTGTTTGTGTGCGTGTGTTTGGTTTTTTTCAAAGTGTATTCAAAAGTTTTGGGGTAATTTTTAGAGGAAAATAAAATTCCATTCAGACTTGAATGAGCTCACAATCTAAAAATGGTCTCCTTCAGAAATATAGACTATCTAAAAATATTTTTTAGGATCTGAAATAAATTGTGAAATCATCTAACTAAGAGCAAAACAGCTTGCTTTTTTAAATCGTCATGTATACAAATAATGATTTTTACATATGTAGGCTATGGAGACCAAGGAATAGTCCTCACAAATTTTGATGGTTTTATTAGATTGGGCATAAAACTAGCCACTGGGTGATCCAGAATGATATTGTTCTTTATTACGTGGCTCTTTCAATATTTTTCCATAAAACCAAGGTAACCACTGAGGTAACGTATTCCCACTTCAAGTCTGACCTGCAGTTTTGTTTCCCTGCTGATAATTACTGTTTGTACATTAAAACCTAAAATAACTGTGTTTCTTGCTGGATTAGGGGGATGTATACAAAGAGGAGGAAGTGCATAGTGTGGGGTGTCCTTGGGATGGCCACTGAATATCTCCTGAAGAATCCTGACTTTTCTCAGATTCCAAGTTAATGAAGCCAAACCTGTAGTAATTACCTTCATAACATGATTGATGGCGGCACGTTTGGCCTGTTGGGCTGTGACCTGGCAAAACACACGTAAGCACATGCTTATCTTTAAACATGTGAGTAGTTTTGAGGAAATCAATAGTAGTTTCACTGCTAGGCTCCAGTCTTGCCTTGTAGCATTTCATTGTGTTTGGATTTTGAGAAACAAAGCAACTAAATTCTTGAAAATGCTCTAGTCTTAATTACAAAATATGTTTTAGTCATGCATTTGACAAGCTTTAATTAAAGTAGTTTTATATAAATTATATGGCACTTGATATATGTACCCAATATACATTTATGTGCTTAGAATTTATCACAATGTCTTTTCAGTATATAAATGTTATTGTATTTATGGTCTGTAAAAGCAATGAAGTCATAATATTATCCCATAATAGCATTTCATTTTGATGTTAAGTCTTTGGTGAAAAGTGTAGTGAAATACTCAGAGGTCTCGCTGAAGTACAGCAAAACTTGAAATCAGGTTTATGTTTTCTGAATATGTAATGGAAATCTCAGCATTTAGCCTGGGTTAATATCCCAGAATTAATTCCTCATTCTGATGTAGACGTAAATGAATGCTCAATATTGGAACTATAATAGCAATCAATATGGGGAAACCGAGTTAGTACCAAACTCTGCTGAACCAGAAAGTACCGATTCGTGTCTGGGTTTGTGCCACCTTGTTAAAAAAAAGTGTTATGTTTCTGCAGGAAGTGCTGCTTATTTTTTTCTGAAATTGAGTATCTGGTTTGTGTGCATTCCAACAAAAAATCAAACACCAGAAATCGGTGTTTTAGGCTGTGAAAATATTTTATTAATTTGATCATGAAGAATTATTTTGAATTAAGTTGACTACTGAAAGAAATTTTTTGAAGAGTTAAGACTGTAGACACAGGTGACTATTGTTCCATTAGCATGGAGTATGCCAGACACTTCTTTGGAAATGCAGATACCTGAATCAGCAGTAAGAGCCATTCTGGGAGACTAAATTTCTGGATATTTAGATTTTTGAATGGGAATTTCAGCTGTGATATTTACTTCAGCATAATGTAACATGACATATTATTCACATAATTAATTTAAAAAATGCAGTGACTATATATACAAAGTTTCATGTGCAGTGTAACACAGTTTTCTATTGTATGTGTGCTATTTTATAGTAGCATTTAAGGGATAATAAATCAATGAATAACTGGGAAGATCACAGAAATAATAGGAAATTAAAGGATTTCTAAGAATCATGAACTTATCTGTGTGACTGAGCTGCAGTCAGAATTCAGGCAGCTGTAGTAGTGTCCTATGACACTGACAGGAGAGGTGCCTCATATAGCACTTCCATAACCAAAAATACACTTGGAGAATATGTTATGAACTAAAAACTCATAAGAGATGAGTGTTTTATATATTGCAAAAGATGTGGATACCCATTTCTTATATGCCAGAGGAATTTCTTTAGTTAAAAATGGGGCTGCTTTTGTGTGATTTTCATTTTTTAGTCAGACTCGATTTAGCTAGGCTCGATGAGGTTTTGGTTGGGACCGAAACTGTGTGTTGTGCACTGGATACTCCCTTTTGCAGGGGATCACTGTAGTGTTGAATTTGTGTTTTAGAATGATGGTATTTGTGTTCTCATACACATCTTAGCTCAACACACTGGCCTGCAGACTCTTGACTAGATTCCAGATTCAGGTGCTTTTTGGTTACTGTTTAGTTTCTGGAAATTTCAAGAGGAAATGTAGGTACAGGAAAGTATAGAAACCTTTGTTGTTGTTGTTGTTAACTGGGTGTTTCTACATGCATTTTACCTTTTAGAGACCTTCAAATTGCCTTAAAAATTTCCCTCCAGAATTGCATTGAAAGCATTTTAGCATATGTGTGTTTAAACTACTTGCATTGATATTAATGCTGCAGATGAAAGCAGTTTCAAATTATTATAGTTGATACGGGTAGTCAAAGAATTTTATGGAGAGATGGAGCATGACAATGAACTGGCTAAAAATGAAATTATAACAATGTAGCTTGAACTTCAAGATGATCTTCTGCTTTCTTAGCACAATTTGCCTGAAACACAGAGAAAAACTTTAGCTTTTACATTCAGGAAAAGAGATAATAGACTTTCCCCAACGACTTCTAGATCACAGGACCATATGTTCAAATTAGTTATACTTACATAATAGAAGAATAAGACTGTTAAAATTCTATGCTTAGACATAATTACTAGTAAGGGAAACAACTAATGTTAATTTGATTTTGAAATTTAGATAACAAGTAGTCTACACGTCAAAAATTTTAGAAGGCTAAACTGCTTCACTAGCATCAAGAGGGATACACTACTTATGCATTTGACATTATATTGTTGATATAAAACTGGTATTTGGTATTTTGATTGTAATTGGTATTTGTATACCATTGGTATCATGGAAAAGATAAAAAAGTGCGGCTGTCTCCAATACACCGTAATAGTCAGATTATAGCATTTGGTCTCATATTTGTCTGTACTTGTCTAGGACAGGTTTTGCAATAATATACTCCTCTGTAGAGGTAAAAAACCAAGTAATTTGTCCTTAAATTTTTGAAGCCCAGAACCTCTGCCTGCGATTCAAACAGTTGGTAGTGTTTTTGCAAAAATAGGATGTATCTCTTCCCTGGTTACTTTTGGCTAAATGCTCACCTCCAGCACATGTTAATTCATCTTTAAATAGCAAGGTTTGAATAGTGATTATAAATTTCATGTCCTGGTTCTGTGTGATGTGATTTTGCACTGTATTTTGATAAAAATTCTTCCAGTTGCGGGGGTTGAAGGTTACAAATTTTGATATCCTCCTCCTGCTCTCCAGCTTTCTTCAGAAAAGGCTGCTCAGTGTGTGCAGGTCACAAGCTGTTCGAGGCGTTCCCCAGCTCAGTGCAAATATCTGTGCCAGAGGTTTTACAATATGGGCCCTGAGAAGTCTGTAGATAGAGCCAGGGCAACCTTCTGAGAACACCACAGGAAAGGAATTTATGACACAGCAGACTGGAGACATCCGTCACCTGTTGGAGTCCTATTTGTTGCTCTTTACTGCAGCCCATACTGTGTACACTTGGGCATGCACTAGATGCCAGACTTTTTACTATCTATTTTATATGATGTACTGCACCCCAACTTTAACATCTCTGCAAAGTTTGAACCTCAGGCAGCTTAAAATATTGAGGCTCTTGGAAGGAGTATATTGCACATGTGGGAAATATTATTTTTATTAGAGGGAAATTGCCATAGTTAGTGCTTCAGCTATCTTGTTAATGCCCTTTTAAAACCCAGAGTGATTAATGTGGCAATCTCTAGATGTTTAAAATGTAAATGAAAGTGTTTAAATAGATACTTTTATAAGAGTTTTTGAAAAATCAGTATAAAAATTAAGGGCAAAAGTAAAATCATTCAAGAAAAAATGCATGCAGATAAATAGACCAATTGCATGCCAATTTAATCTAGAGTTTTAAAAAATAAGTTGCAATGTTAAACTAATTTTCACAAAGTTGCTTTCTGTGCTT
The DNA here is from genome assembly GCA_013400915.1 of Pardalotus punctatus. Taxonomy (NCBI): domain Eukaryota; kingdom Metazoa; phylum Chordata; class Aves; order Passeriformes; family Pardalotidae; genus Pardalotus; species Pardalotus punctatus. The sequence goes on from VZTX01016138.1 coordinate 341,189, forward strand.
TTTTTTGTTAAATGTGTACCTCAAAATTTTGCACACTTCCCATGCTGTTACTACCTTACAAAACATACCATCATAAGATTTTTTCTCTTATTCACACATGGTAAAACATATAAATTATTATAATTTATTTTCACCTTTGACTGTCCTTTTAAGCTCTAGAGTTTTCAAGTTTTAATTTCATCTTAAATTTAATATTGGTTGTATCAGACTTCTTGGAGAGAACCTGTTCCGGTGGCTACTTTATATTTCTGCCTTCAGTACTTAGGAGTTTAAGACGGGGAGGAACAATGAAGCAATTTGACTTCTGTTGTGTAAAGATTTTATAACAAATGTTCAACAGATTGCTATTGATATTGCTAATTGCTATAGCAACAGAAAGTTGTATTACTCAGGCACTTTTTCTTATTATTGCCATGTATTTCAATGATGATGCTACTTAAGAAAGCTTGGAATGACTAACATGGTTTCAGTAGTTCCACAGTATTTTGACATAAATCCCACATACAGCCCCACATGACTTTGACATGTGTGTTTTCTGCTACAATGCTTGTCATGTGTAATCAGCAATGTGTTGGTTATAGCTGCATACTTGGGACACTTTATTTTCGTTCCACAATTAACATAGAAGTTTTCCAAATCCCTGGAGAGATTTAACATTTCTGTGGGATCCAGATCCTACAAAAAAGAGGAAATCTCACTGTGGAGCTGTTAATCTTGCTATCCAGGGAAAAGGTGAAGTCTGCTGTATTTCTTTGTTATCTTTGTTGCCCAACATAGTGTGATTTAGTAACTCTTTTTTTCTCAATAAGGCTTATTTTAGGAAAAAAAGGAAGTTCAGTGGCCTCTATTTTCTCTTGACCTGATATATGTTCGGCAATTTTGCCTTGTTCTTTTCTGCACCAACCTTTCTAGAGAGTTCTGTGGATCCCTAAACTAGCATATCTCTTTCCTTTAGCTGAGATACAGCTACTGTAGTGTGTTCCGATTTTTCTGACATCCTAAAGTTCTTAAAGACTTTTAGGGACATGGGGAGAGGGAAAATAGTCATTGCTGTGTAAGTAAATGTCATAACAGTTATCTGTAAAACGTTTCATGTTATTGGTCTGAGATATAAATTAGCAATTTGCCTCTACTCTGATCAAATACTGTCAGATAAAGACTAAACCCACACAATTTCATAAATTTGCTTTCTGGAAATTCCACAATTTAAAAAGTGTGATGACTGTAATAGATTGTTGTTAGCACATTGTTGTAGCTAATGTTGATGTGACCTGATGTGATCTGTTGGTGTGTAGATGGATTCTGAATTAAGCACTTATTTGAAGTTTTATAGCTAAACCTGTCCCTCATCGCATTCAACAAATTAAACCCTACTAATTTTATTCTGCAAAAGCAGAAAAACAGACAAGGGAAGAGAAAAAGATGATAATTTATTATTTCAAATGCAATTAATAAAAACTTACTTTTTTTCTAAAGCAATTGATAGAAGAAAATTGTTCATTTTGCTGTTTGTGTAATCCTTAAGTTCCTGGAAATATCTTTGCCCTTTAGTGATTATTGGACATAAACTCTTTCCTGGCCTTAAGAAAAAGAATATTATATTAAGATAGAAAACTTGTGTGTTAGACACTATAGATTACAGATTTATGTCAAAATGTAAATTATAAATGCACTCAATTTCTCATATCTTGACCTTGAATCAGTTTACTCTTCAGTAGTTTCAATATTTTAAAGACTGCTTGGATAGTGTAAAAATGTAAATGTAAAATGTAAAAATGTTCACTGTGACTTTTATATTAGTGACTGTTCTTTTTAAATTAAATAATTACTTTTCTACAGAATAAAAAGATCTGTTAGTAAAAGATTATTATTAGATCTCCAAATGCTCCCTTCTGGGAAAAAATTTAGGTTTTTGAAGGTCTTACAGTTCTTTTTGCTGCATCTGTTTGAATTTCTGAAAAGTTTATATTAATATGAATATTTATTAATATTTTGGGGTGGAGGGGAGTTAACTCAGTTACATTTGTGGCATTTTGTGCAAACACCAGACAAGTAACAAAAATGCTGATGATATCTCCAAATGTTGATCCACACATATGTTCCGCTTTTGAAAAAACTAAACCTTGTTTCATCACTCCTGTCTTCTGTTTGCTTTGGAAATAAACCAAACCAAGGTGGGAAGTGGGATTCAGAGGGACTTAACACATTTTTTCAGTTCAATTCTTAGGGTATTATTTCTGGTTCTCTGCTTCACCACTGAGAGTGAATCAAAGTAATGCAGATTGTGTGAATTCAGGTGTAGAGTTTTTTTCCTCAATAGCCTACAAATCATAAAATGCAATTTTCTCATTTAGTTCCTAGTTCATAATAGTAAATGATTTAGAAAATTATATTAGGTAATTTTCTCTAGTGCATTTGCTGTAAATTGCACTAATATTGTGAAGTGCTTTTGTTTAACATATCCTTTGTAAGTTAGATAAATGAAGGTTTCTGAAGAATGGAATTAGATGAAGCTCATTATGATGAACAAGATCACATTCAATATGGTTAATTTTTCTGTACTAGTGGCACTAAAGCCATGTAACTTCACCATACCTTATAAGAGTGGCTTTGCTTATCTATGCATTGAAGGAAATTTCCTCAGTCATATAAGTGTCACCTGACATGTTCATTCCTTGAACCTCAGCAAATTGTTATCATTAGCCAGTGGTGGTTTTCCCCTGAGCATCATGATGGTCTTGCATCATTGTTTTGTAGTTTTGAGAAATAAGAGAGCCTGGAGAACAAGACCATAAAAGAAAACATACATGGGCTTTGTGACTTCTGCATTAATGATCGCTAGGCCTGGGCATTAAACTTGTCACGTGGTCTGAAAACCAGATCATGTCCACCTTTTGCCCACTTGGAGAAAAAAAAAAAAAGTACTGTTTGCCAGTCCTTTTGAACAGTAAATGATAGTGGAACCACAATTCTTGTGGCCTAAATTGGGTGCAGGTGTTACCATTTCTAATTCTCACAGCATCTAAAGGCACAGAAAGAAGGGGAAGAAATAGGCTTTTAAAATGATTAATTTAAAATCCTCTCTCTTTCCTTAATTTAGTGGATTCAGTAGATGATAAGCACAGTGAGAACAAGCATAGAAACTCTTAATGGTAATGAGTTTTCTTTAATAATGAACTTGAAATTTGGTATTCTACTGTTACCAAAGTAGTGGTTCATTTACAAAAATTCTGTTCTCTTTGTGTAATCCCTGCAATAAAGGGTTGCTGTAATTTAATGGGAATATAGAGAATTAGAATAAAACAGATCACATAATTTTCTGCACTTGAGAAGTGTTTGAATTCCAGCTGTACTTGTTAATTGGTAGCAAGTGGTGTAAATTGTGACCGCAGTAACAAACAGTAAGTTTCTGATTCTTTATAATCTTTCTGTAAGTGGAACATCCAGAGAGGAGAGGGGAAAAAAAAAAAAAAGAAAAGAAATAACACAGCCACAAGTGATATAAATTAAAGGATCTTTTTGGAGATGGACTGGAACACTGTAATACAAAAACTCTTTTCTAGGAGAATTCTTTAGTAGCATATTGAACAGTGGTATTTCATTATAACATTAAACACAGGTATTTGTCATGGAAGTATGCAGTCGAAGTTAGGTCTGAATAAAAGGAAATTTAATACATATTTTTTTTTTACTATGGGTCTTGTATTTTTTCACATGTTTTTACCCAGTAGGCATATGAGACCAATTGGATACTCCTTGCTGTAAAACCTTTTCTTTTGAGAATGAATCCTACTTTGTTCAGAGAAGGTGCTGTGCAGGCAATTGCTAGTGAGTGAAGGATCTGTTAGAAAAATAGATCAGTTTTCCTTTCTGACTTCCTGGTATATCAACAAAGAACTCATTCAGTCCATCTAATAATGCCATATCAAAATTCGGCTGTCCATGAGTTAAGGATGCTGCCTTCCCATGCAGCAGCACAGTACCCCCAGCTGGGACAAACCATTCACCAAACACAGTTTACAATAGACCTGAAGAGGCCCACAGCCTCCTTTTACCAGCTAGTTGTGCAACTGAATGGCCACAAAAACATAATGCTGGATAAACTGAGTGACAGTGATAATAGAGGAGGTACTGTTAAATGGTCAGAGAATAGATCTGCAGAAGGATGGCCATCATCAAGTGCATGGCATAACGTTTAGAGCCCTGTCATTGAAATAATTTCTTCCTTATGCTTATTCTTTGCTCACTGAAGCTGAAGTAGACACCTCTATTCAAAATGATTGTGTAAAATAATTGAATAATTTTTCACCAAATGAAGAACATCCCCAAAATCAGAAGTGAGTCAATGAATGTGCCTCGAATCATGTTTAGAAGGTGGCCGCTGTGAAAGGTTCAGTGTAGCTTTCAGTGCAGGCCCTGGGGATGTGAGGATGAGGAAAGACAGAAGGAAAGGGTGTGTGCCCTTTATCATTCCATCCCTTGCAGAGATTTGTTGAGTATCACCATTTTGAAATGAGATTCTAATGAATCATTGTCCTGTTCTGTTGCTCTTTGCCCCTTTGACCTGATAGACTGGTTTTAAACTCCGAGTGAATTTTCTATTGCTGTAATCCTGCAGTTTTTCTTTCCTCTGGGGCTTATGCTACTGGAAACCAGTAAATTAATTGGATCTTATGTCTTTTTGCTATCTTTGCATTTAGTTATTTCCTACAATGTGATTTTTATTGTGATTCATTAACTGCATGGTAATTCATAAATTATTCTCTTTTATAAGGTAGTGATGTGTGTGCTCATAAGGGACTGGAACAAACATGGAGTAGTTGAATTACTGGTTTAAAAGAAGAAATATTCACAAGAAAAGAGAAAGTAATCACAGTCTTCAAGAGCAAGCAATTAATGCAAACCTGCAGTAGCCCTACGTCTGTAATTCGTTATGTTTCTAAATTATCACAAGACAAGGTTTTAAAAAATATGCTGACGAAATATGTTTTTCTACATCAATAGGTAGAACCTGAATACCAAAGAGTGGTAGGGAATGGACTTCTGCCCCTGCCCACCCCCACCAAAAACACAAAATAAAATTTGCGGAAAAGATAATTGCATATTTGAACACAATTTTTTTTTTTTTCCCCTCTAAGAATAGTTTGAATTTGGTCTGTGGTTGCCCTTTTTAAATCCTAATGCTGTAAAGGCAGCTCTGAGTTCATGAAGCGTTTGCTGAAGGCAGCTGATGATTTATGCATGTCCAGTTTGCTTCATTAAGCATTTCTTATGCATGTTTCTGAAGACAAAATGCTGAACTAGACAGACCAATGATGTGCTGTATTTAGCCAATTACAGTCTCCATTTTCCTTCATATATATCGCTTTTTAGACACAGTTTCCATTTATACCAAATATACCTATCCATTTGATACAAGCTATTAAGTTTAGTTCTTTTACTTTACTGGTTTACTAACTTTTACTCTTTGTTACAGCAGAGCAAATATTTCCAGGAGAGTAGGATTAAATTCTGAAAAGAAAATCTCTAAATGTCTTCACATTCTGTGCTTATTATCTATAGATGATTCTCAGTAAGAAATTTGGCCAAATTGGAAACAAGTCTGACAAAATCTGACATTGTTTACCAGGATGTCATTCTGAAGTCATAGTTATTTGTGCAAATATCAGCTCTTAATTGTTGCTAGTTCTTAGTTTTATGGGTTTGAATAACTTTTTTGAATGCTTTGTATACCTCTAATTTCCTCTAACCTATTAATTTTAATAATAGATAGTCATATTTGTTATTTTTTTAATCTTGTGGACATTCTTATGTTTCAGATTGCTTGAGGTTTGTGCAGTTGTTACATGAAGCATTTGTAATTGTAGCCAGCTTATTAAAATAAAATACAGTTAATGAGAGTAAATAATATGGGTAGATTTGGGGGTTTTTCCTTTGCTGTATTTTGTGCTTATAAAATTTTTATCCTCAGTTTTAGGAGAACGATGTGTGTTTTAAATGTGTACTTTTCAAGCAAATACTTCAGAAGCATAGTAATTGAATTAAAATTTCTCTGTGTCAGAGTTCTGTGTGTTTTTCTAAACTATCCTTCAACTTCCACAGATAGATTTGGTGTCTAATTATCATAATTTGTTTGGCTTTCTCAGGCAGTGTCTGTAGGTGTTATGATACTTCTGCTTGTTGCTCAGAGGAATCCTTAATAAGAATTATTGTGTTCATGGGGCAGCTTAACAGACTGGTCAAAATTTTCCCTGGAGAATACAAATCAATGAAGAAGATGATGTTTTATAATAGCCTCCCCTTGGCTGTGCTTGACTGGCATTTAATCTGGCAGAGAAAATGCACTTTTTTATTCATAAGATATTTTCTCTACCAAATTTCTAAATTGCTGTGAGCAGTGACATCTTTAAAAGTTCTTAAAAATTAGCAGAACCTTTGAAGTCAGTATGAAGCAATCTCTATTTCAGTCCTTTCACAGTTCCTCCCAAAATATTTCTCTGCCATAGAAAACTTAATGTGGCTTGGCATACTGGAATACATAAATTGCATACTGGCATTTATGATGCACTGATGAAGATGAGGCTGATGACTTTGGTACTGCAATATGCATTCTGTGGGATTTTGGCAAAACAATTAGACTTCCTAACAACCTGTAATTCTCTTACCTCTGTAAATAGGCACTGGCTTCTATGGAGATTTATAATGTCATAAATATTAATGTGTTGTTTTTTTCTAGGATTATAAATAATGGTTTGCTTCTTAAAAGCTAGTCATATAGATTTTAGCAGAATTGTAGCTTCTATAAAATAATGCTGTCATGCCTTCAATTTACCATATGCCTGATGTTTTCTTCAATATCAGAATTGGTAATTAGGTTCATGTAAATGAAAAATAGGGAGTGACATAAGAATCTTCCAGATTTGTGCTGAGGCTCTGTGCATTCCTGTGCTGTTGTACACATCCACCCATAGAGAAGTGTGTGTTCTTCATCTGTGTTTGGCTGTTTGACTTTTTTAATATATATTTATACACCAGACAGTCTTGATAATGCAACAGAAACTTTAGCTTTTAATGCCTCTTATTTGGTAACAGAGGATCTTTTTCAGATTATTTTGGTATTTTATGGAGACTCCTGAAATGGGTTAGGCAACATTCTCAGCAGCTGAGGGATGCAGCAAATCTGAAGGTTACATTCTTTACATGCTGGCCCGTACATTGTTATGTGCCTGTAGAGCTGGCCTATACATTTTGCGATATGTGCCTATACATTTTGTGTTACTGTCCTCTGTTCCACAGGTCCTAGAATTGTTAATTCTCAGCTGATTTTGTGTGTGATAGGAAAAATGTATTGGAATATATTTCAGGGAGGAAATAAAAGTAGTTATCTGTGTTATTTAGTTAAAAAGCATATAGTCTAGTGGGAGTATTTTCCATCCTGAATATCTGTTATTTATTTGTGGTCTAAAGCTGTGGTTAAAATATTTTCCTATGTGTACCTTTCTCCTTGAATCTAAAGCTGGGGTTTTTTTTGCTTCCCAGAACTGACTAAAAGCACACTCTTAATAGGAGTATTACTATAACATGAATATGTGGAATTTTCACACAATTTGTAGAATAGAAAATTGAAGAAGTTTCAGTTTCATTAAGTCCAGAGACATTTTCTTGCACGTAGAGTTTCTTAGTTTCATATTTATAAATCTCATTAATCATGTAATGTACTTTTTTAAGAACTACTTCCTGCAGTGTTTACTCAGAAATTCCCATTATGCTAAAGAGATTTTTATACAAGTAGAGGTAAGAAATGTCAAAACTCCAATGTTTTTATCTGAATCTTTTGCGGTTCTCCAAATAAGGTATCTTTTTTTAAAACAAAGTTCAAACCCTGGTCTTTTATAAACATACAGGAAAACCTTTCTAGTAGGTTCAACAACACTTCTATACCAGAAGAAACATTCTATTTTGCATATATTCAGGGGATTAAGCTATGACTTTCATCTTGCATTTCCATCAATATTTTGTTAGGAAAAAACCAAGAAGAATACATAGACCTCTTGAAACATGACAGAATTAAAACTATTCTGATTTCATATAAAGTTGTAAACAATTGCTAGTAGAAATAGTGTTTTAAAGTGACATTTTTAAGAAGCACACTTACATAAGAATTCAGAATGGATGAAATTTACTTTTATGAAAGGAACCAACTGAAGTGTTTCAAGTCACTTAAAGCTCAATTAAACTCTGTTATGAAAGTCTATGTGGAATTATATGTGAATTTTATTCATTACTATTTTACACTGCTTGATTAACTATTGAAATAGTCTGTCTAATTGTCATGTCCTGAGAAAATGTGTTAACGATCTTTGAAAAGATTCCTTAAAAAAAAAAAGACCCTTAAAAATAATTAGTACTTGAGTTACTTAGTCTCTTTCTTTTAATCAAAGGCATGATAATCATAGCAGACCTCACGCACATCTCTAAGAGCTGCTGAAGGATTGTGGTATCTAAAGATGGCCTGTCTGAAACGAAAGCAACTAAAATCATAATTGCAGTCCTGCAAAATCTTTGCTCAAAGTCACTGCCTGACTCTGACTGTTCCTAAATTCACTGTGAGCTCCTTCTCTGTGAGGGAGGCAGCTCTCCACAACTTCTGTGCCTTCCCCCTGTGCCCTGAGCTGCTCATGCTGAGGAGCTCGGCACCTGGCACAGCCTGGCTGCTGTCACAGCCTTGTCACTTGTCCATCCTGATCTCCAGAAAGAGACCCAGGTACACGCATGCAGGGCTTAGGAATTCTCCCCTCTGGTGCGCAGGAATTGTATGCTCATGGACGGGCATACGCAACCTGTGATCTAATGCAACTTTGTTATTGCAAGGATGCCCGGGAAATTATCAAATGTTTAGGGTCTGCTGAAAATACATGGCCATGTAGCAATTAACATAGACATTTGGCATGTAAACTGACAGGTAGCTTTCATTTCTTTTACAGTTCTTGGAGGCTGCTTTTCTCCAAAAGAAATAAAACATTTCTGTCCTTGTCAAATAGTAAATAGAAAAACAAATGTTTAGGACAATCACTTACGTGTTTGCTGTTTTCATGTGTTTTTCAGTATCTCTTGGAAGGCAATTACTGGAAATACATAACATTTCCAGTATCTCAAATGTGATTTCAAGTTATGTTGTCACATAACACCATTTTTTGTGACCTAGAGAAGTAACATTCATGTTTTTATCTGAGCAGACAGGGTGATGCTTTGGTCACAAAGATGTGATTTGCATCTGTATTGAATTTTAGTGAGCTGCATGGTTTCCATTAGCAGTACACACACATCAGTTGATGTCTGTCCCAATAGATGTGTTCGGGTGCTTGAGAAAACAAACGCTTGTTTTCTGCTTTGTAGTATCACATGTCTGTAACTTACTCAGATTCACATGCTGGTATTTCATATTTGAAATCATAAACAGGCTGATTGGAGTGCAGTTTTTTCCTGTTGATTCTTAGCATGCAGGTGAACTACAAACTACAGCTAGGAAGCTATTTTGCAGTTCTCTACATGCCTGTTTATGCATCTTTGCATTTATCTTCATCTTGGATATATTTTCTATTCTTAAGCAACTCTAGCTTTTATATAAAATGAGATTTCACACAGAGGTGGAAAAGGTGCTTTTGTAATCAAGAATGTGAAAAGGTAAAAGTAAGAAAATGTTATTAAATGTCTGAAATTAAATGTACAAATATACTCCTGGTATTCTGGAGCCTTTGTTTAGGAATATTTGTTTCAATTTATTCCATCTATTGGGCTATAATGATAAAGGCTGTTATCACAGTTCAGTAAAGCCCAATGTAGCTGTGCAAGCTGCTTTGTAAAATCAGATGAATTTTGAGTGTCTAAAATTACCCATTTTATTTACTTTAAAGAATAAGCAACTGAAGCTAACACAGAAGCGAAAATACTGATGCCTTGGGATGTTTTAGTACCACAGGAAAGACTACTACTAATTCTACTTAAGACTCGGGATTCTCAGAGCTTGGGGCTAGGTTGCTCTGGCCGCCCTGTGGGACAGGTGTGGGCAAGGGTAAAGCAGTGGGTGGCCACCAACACGCAGGCAGATTGCCAAGGCTGTGCTCTTTCAGTGGTTCCCTCTTCTGCAGTTATTCCAGTCAGACACAACTGCTTGGTTCCTGTTGTGTCACTTCTGCTAGGGGAGCTATGAGTTAAGATTATGAATCTCGCACTTGCTTTGTATATCCATAAAAAAAGATAATAAAATGATTTATGATTTTAAATGTGGTTTAACACAAATGTATTTGATATAAATAGTGCATCATGCTTATACATTAGTCCAAATGATGTGCTTTGTTTCTCTGTCCACTTTCAGATTTGTTTCAAGTTGAATCAAGGCTTTGGAATATGAAACCTGTTATATTTTTTAAAATATAACATAGAATTGCTTTTTCTAAAGATATCTTTAACCAATTTGTCCAACTGCTTTTAGAGATAACCAGGAAAAATTCTGTTATCCACCTCAAGTTTGTAACCTCTTATTCCTCATTTTCTAATATGGAAAACTATCTGTTGTTGTAGCTACTGTTCTGAAGACTAAATTTGCACAGGATCAAAAATGAATCAAATGTGAGGCTTGAGATAGATACCATTGTCTTCCTTGTAGGTGTGGGGTAAAATTTAGGCAGGGGAGGGAGTGTGTCAGAAAGCCTGTGTTTATAACTTAGATTTCCACAGTGATAAACTGTTTTGCTCTTGCCAGAAACCTGAAGCAAATACTCATGTATCGGATCCTTCTGTAGTGTATTTCAGTACAATGATCATATAGAAAGATGCAACTATGTGAATTTTTTTAATTATAACTTGAGACTGTAGCCAGCACAGGCATTTTCAAGGTTATTTTTGTTATTTTATTAGCTTTTGGTGCCAAGAACCCTTTTTGTATGTGTGTTGGCTGAGAAAGTGGGGAGCCTTGGGGACAATTCCAGTTATTGTGTGTCACAGCAACACCCATGTGCAGCAAGAAAATACCGTGGGGAAGACCAGGATGCTGTGGCACTTGCTTTGTACTTCCAGAGCAAAAGGAAAAGCTAGGGGAGTGGCAGAAAATATTCCAGTCCCTGGTGTGGATTGCTCACCTGAAACACAGTGTTATTTAAGTTTCTGTTATGAACCATCTGTTGTTTGTTATTAGAACTGCAGTAACTGATCTTTCCTCATTATTGCTTTTGCATATGAAATGAGCTCTATTTACTTGTCTCCCCAAGGCCATTGCTTCAGTCATTCTATTTATTTTGCTCCATACTTATGAAACCTTTATGAAAGAGGAATGCAGTACATCAGGCATTATATAAGTGTCTTGCTCCTGCAAAGAAGCTTTCCAGAGAGACAATGTATTGCTCAAGGTTCTTTTGTGTACTTTATACAGACAAAGAAACTCTGCAGTATATTCTTTCCTCCCTTTTTTCTGGGGGTTCTCTAGTGGCTTTAGGATTTCCCAATCATTTGTACTGATTTGTGATTTATTTTTGTGAAAAAAAGGATTTCTAGAAATGGAGTGAACCATTCCTTCTACTGTCTTGCGTCCAGCTTTAGATTAGATCCTGATAAATGGATTTTTATGTCAAAGGTTTATGTTCTGTGATGTCAGAATTCATAATTTGAAAATTAAAAAGCATGTTTATCTGTTTGCAGTTCATAAATCTTAGCCTTCAGTGAGTGAGTAGTCTACAACTCAACACACATCCTGGCTGCTATGAAGATTTATGATATGCCATAGAAAAAAGCACATTACAACACTGTTCCTAAAATTGCATTAAAAAGAAATTTCTGTTGTTGAAAGAGAGAAAATGCAACAAAAGTGTTTGTACTAACTCCAGAAGTGATACATCTGAATCCTTCTTAAATGTGTAGGGTTCATACTGTTTTTCATTCATGCAGAAGAGGTTAAATCATCTATTAACTGTTTTTACATTAGATTTTCTACAGTTGTTTTCAATATTATCCATCTCTATGCAATGTTGTTTCGTTTAAACACACTTGAAAAAGCTCACTACAGTAGTAGAGAATTTGGGGTCATCTCTTCCCTAACATTGCACTCTTGGACCATAACCTACAGCATAATATGCATGTGTAAATCTTTAATAGCTGCTTCTACACTTGTTTATTCTCATCTGATGTGCTGTAATTGCTTTCTGTGTTTCTAACTGAACACAATGTGTGTTATGTTTCTAGGTGAGCAGTTTCTGTTCGTTTTGATGTATTTCAGTGCTGTATAATTCAAAGGCTTTTGTTTCATTTTGGATTTTCTAACTTGAAGTAATTCAACTGAACTTGGATACAGCCTCCATATTTCTGATGGGTTTTCTTGTCTTCTTCCCCAGCTGGAAAAATAAAATCAAAACATATTAACATGATACTTCATAGCTGTCTTTCTACCCATCAATTGGATTTGCTTTAACCTAAATCTTCATATTAAAGGGATCTGTGTTAAGAAAGTGGTTAATTCCTCTGTGTGTTGTACAGAGCTATACATAATTGTCCTTTTATATCCTTCAGTTCTTATACAGAAGGAAGTTGTTATGATTTCTAAATGACCTGGTGTAATTAAGTAACTACGATCTCCTTCAATTGTATCTCTTAAGAAAGCAACTCAATTTGGGGTAACCAGGTGTTGTCTTTGAGTACTGTTTTTGAGTACAAACAACTTTTGAGTGTTGTTTTGGGTACTTTTTTCACTTGTCCTGAAAATATGTTTTCTTCCCAAAGGCACTTTGATTTGTTTTGGGGAGCAACTATTGCGTTGCTATTGACGTACATAAATATAATTACTAACTCTGTGTTATATGAGGCTTTCTCATCACAACATGATGTCATCTGAAAAATTTTATCTTAAATACTTTTAATGATGTTGGAAAGAGCACTTTGCAGGCTTTAACTTTTGCTGATTTAGTTCAGGGGAAAAGGAGGCCTGTGAAAAGGGTATGTTTACGATATTCAACTATTAAATTTCTTGAAAACAGCTTTGTTTATGGGTCTAGTGATGGGATTAGAAATTGGTAATTCCACAGAGGTAAGGAAAGCATGTTCAGTGAGTGAAGGGCAGTAGTCAGTGCTGCTCTGTTATAGTGCATTGTGTTAGAGTTGGCTTCCAATTGTCAGAGGACTGAGTGCACCGAGCGTGGCCACAAAGCGTTTTATTGGTAGAGAAACACCACTGGTTGTCACATTATGCTTCAAATATCTGGCTCTTCAAAAACACCCAGTTATGGTGGGGGATGGAATATCTAACAAAACATCTGCATTTACAAATGCATGTATTTCTATATTTATATGTAGCGTTTGAATGTTCCAGCATATGATAGCTGATGTGTAACATTGATTTGCCTAAACTGGATAGTTCTTAACAGGTACAATCTTGTTTATGTGATTAGTTTATATATAAAACTAAAATTTCTGTATGCTGTAGAAAGAGCAGAGAAAACTTTTTTTAAATTTTTTTTTCCCACTAAAAAGCCTCCTGGGATTTTTTTTTTTCTTCAAGAAGTATATTATTTATGATGTATTATATATTTATTATTAAAGTTCAAATATTCTTGCCTGGGATGAATAAAAATAAATATTGATGTCAAATCAGCTTTGTACTTATGACAACAGTGAAAAACTTGAGACATATAAAGAATCATATATCAAACTGGCAAGATGGAAACTAGAATTTCTGAATAGGAACAACAGAAGGAGAGCTTTAGCATTCTTGTGAAATACATTAGCACTTTTTAGGCCATAAATCATGCTAAGAAACTTCCTAGTCTTAAAGATTTTCTGTTATTTTAATTTTTTTTTCTAGTAGAATGAGAATTGTGCTATTTTGCTGAAAATAGCCTGTCAGTAAATTCAGTATTTATGAAAAACAGATTGCAGAAAGATATGATTGAAAATCAGCAGACTTTTAAATATTTATGAATCAGTTAAAATATCACCCATATCCTTGCTGTTCATTTCAGATTATAAAATAAACTGCAGTGATTTAAAATGTTTCTTTGGCTAAATATAGAAATAGTTTATGGTGGTAGACAATTAGCATCCAAATGTTGATGTCCGTAATCAGCTCTTGTTCCTGCAAAACACCAATTTATCTTTAGGTATGGTGATTTAAAAATATGTTTTCCTAGAAGAGTTAACTATTTACGTGCTGAAAGTGGTTATACTGCAAGTATCAAATATGAGTTTAGGGAAGGCTATTTCTGGACCTGACATTTGCAGACTGGGATGTGAAGGAAATAATAGTCTGTTCCAGCTGGGTTTTTGGCAGGAAGTGTTTCAACAACATAAAATAAACCTTGTGAAAAGGTTAATACCACTCTCCAACTCTTTATATGCAAGCAAAAAACCCCAGTCCCCTTGAGTAGCTTCAAATGTGTTGAACAGCCTTTAGAAGGTTTAATTTTTTGAGTTTGTATCGCATGGTTGTATATTTCTTTTCACATGTCTCCCAAAAGTGAATGACCTACAGAAATTTTCTGAACCTACATCTCTCTAAGAAGAGTGATTTCATCATCTTAGGCGTGATGTTGGAACGTTCAGTAAAGCCTTCAGAATCCCAAGGATACCTGTGTGCAGCCTCGAGCCAGAAGCACTTGTTTGCCCAAGGAAATCCCATCTGTCGCACGCCATCACAAAGATGTTTCCAAGGAATTACTCTGGTGGAGCACTCCAGTCAACAGACCAGGAGGCCGTGAACTGTCAAATAATGATGGGTCCTTGTTCCAGGGGAAAGGAGGACAGCTGAGAACTTTTGCTGTTAAAGTACTTGATCCACTGAACCAGATTTTTGAAACAATGCATGTGGGAGATGAAAGAGTGGTTTTTAGATGGAAGGAGGTAATGGTCAGAGTTCTTTCTTTGTGTTTCAGAGTAATGTTTATCTTAGGAATAATAAACCTGATTGAGAAAGAGTAAAGTGATTTGTAATGGTAAAGACCTCTTTTCCAGATAATGTTCTGTGATCTCAGTAATTTACATTAGGACACATCTGTGGTAATTGAAGAAATCCAGAAATGCATTTTGTTCCAAGTTTCAAAGGTTCTAAACACAGACTCAGGTTTCATTACTACCATCTGCTGCCTCCTAAATGTCTTTGCAAATTTGCATCATTTTACAAAGCACTAATGAGATTTTAACATTTTTCTCTATGAAAGAACTGAAGTGAGCCAACTGAGTACTTTTTACCCTGATTATCTTAACCTCTTTTTACTGAAATGGAATTGTTTGAAAGCACCAGCCATCATTTTCACATAATTGCCTTTTTCATTCACGCTTGTTTTCTCTGACACTGTACATAGCAGACAATCCTTGCCACAATGTTTTCTTAGTTTCTTAATTACAAGCTGTCAGTGTTGAATGAATGCTTTAGGAGTGTGTGAGTATCTGCATACTGTTTTGTCACCTTTCTTAACTTTGCATGTCATATCGAAGACTCCTGGTAATTACTGTAATAGTACTTCAGAGAAGTTATGTCAGCTTGCACTTACCATTAATGCATTAACGTGTCAAAACGGCAGTGAATGACACAGCTCTAGGCAATCTTAAAAGCTGCTAATGGTAGCCCAACTCAGAAGAATTGATTTGTGAGCAATACTAAAGCCATAAAACTTTCATCCTGAAATACAGCTTCACGAAGTCTTTTTCTATCATGCACCTTATCTTTAGTGCGTGAGGAGCAGCTGTTGGGATAACGCAACAATCTGTAAGGACAAATGTTTTGTGCCATTCGTGCTGGGGTGTTACTGCCAGAAGAAAGGTGGCAAAATGACAGAATAGTTAAAAGGCTTCAGTTGCCAACATTGCAAAAGAAAATTCCAAAGAACTGCACTGTTCCACCAGCAGGAATCTAGAGTAGCACAAGTGATGAGGGAAGTATGTCATAAATTTTAATGAGTGAGACTGGACTCTAATGTGAAATGTATTTATGCACTTGTAAAGGAAAGCAAAGGACAATGCAGTTACAGCTCCAAAAGTTTGAAGGATGAAATTTCTAAAGGATAGTGCATTCTGAAATGTGTCACATTATGTGTGGATATCAGATAATTTTTAGCATCATGGAATAGGGTGTGCAGTTTAACTTTTCTGAAGTAATTTATCTATCAAAAATCCATGTGCAAAGCAAACAGGAAGGAAAACTATTTGGAAGTTTCATATCAAATATCAGTACACAACTAAAATCCTGTCTCTGCTGCTGTCAGTGAGAGCTGTGTTATCAACTTCAATGAAACTAAAATTTTTCTCTCTATATTTATATATATCTTATCTCCCTGCAGAACTGAGGGCTGGAAGGAAGGAAGATGAATTACTAGAAATGAAAAATACACAAAAAGCAGTAAAGGGCAGATGATGAGAGAGCAGGTTATTATAAATGGAGAGGCAAAGAAATAAGAAAAAAATAGAAATAAGATTAAGCAAAGAAAGGCTGAGAGAAGAAGAATTGAAAAATATAACTGTGAAAGACGTTATGAATATTTCTAATAGTTGAAAAGTTTAGAATTTTTGATCAACATGGTCAAATTTTCTTTTTCTGCAGTCAACAGCTGTGAAATCACACTGGGGAGCCAGGAGTATTTTCCAGTACTTCACTGAAGTACCAGCTGCCAAGTGAAAATCCTGTAATAAGAATTCTTAATTAGTGAAAAGAAGGGGAGCAGCTAGTTGCTGAATTTGGAAAATAAATTTTTTAATCTTTGTGTTCAGTTCTTTCCTCTTCAATATTTCTATTGTAGTTGTGGTGGCCTGAGGGTGTAGGAGTCTTTATAGGCACCATTTATTAGAATGATTAACGTTTGGGAGAAAGGAGACAAATTTTTGAGGTAGCCTAGTGGAAAAAAAAGTCCTTATGTATGCAAAAATTTGTCTGATTTTTTTGTCTTATAAGTGTCCATCCTATATTTAGTATTTTGGTGTCCTCTTTCCCATACTTGCTTTTCATGGAGATTTAGGGGGAAAAAATATTATTAAAAAAAAAAAATCATCCACATATTTCATCTTTCTTACCTGGGCAATTATTCACTGTGTTTTTTTGGTGCCAGAACTTATCTGCCTCTAGCAAAGGCTGACAATGATCAGCAAGATATACAAACTGTGTTTTAAAGCCCAGGAAGTTTATTGTTATTTTTAAGATGCTTTATAGGACTCTCCATAAAGGAAGGTTTGTCGTGTTTTGTTAATACATAGACTTTTGAAGTAAGATTGAACCATGAAAAATTTGTATAAAGTAAAATGTAAGTAAACTTGATTAGAAGTTGTGTTATAAAGCACAACACGCTTTGGCAGTTATCCATACTATGTTTAGAAAATTGTTGTCATATTACTTAGCTGTTCATAATTCATAAGTTCAAATTTAGGCTCTTCTATGTGTTACATCCATTCTGTAGATTTTGAATTTTTCTGTGTATTTTCAATTAATTGTACCATATAATAGTGTCAAGTATTACAAGTCTCTAAAAAATCAAAAATTTTGTCTTTGAATCCAGGATAGCTTTAGTTAAAGTCTTAAATTTTTTGCAAGTGAGGAAAAAACCAGAAAGATTATTTGTGTTGCCCTTTTAAGCATGGGAAAATCTTCAATCTAAGATGTAACAAACTTCTTTTTCAGCTTTTGAAGAGTCATACTTTTTTCTTAAGTATTTTGTGTGCCTTAAAAGTTTCTTAAACAGAGTAATGCTATTTTATAGGATTAATTGTAAAAAATGCACTGAATGCCATGCTAGAGCAGGAATGCACAATGGACATATTTGAAAATGGCAGAAAGAAACCTTAAATAATCTTTTGGATTTGCAAGGATAAAGTGACTAAAATGAACTCTTGGGAGGATTACTCAGTAAGGCTAAGGATCTTAACAGAAATAACTTTCTTTTTTATTATGTGTGAAGTATTAATGATTGTCAGTCGATTAATATGGATTATCTTGTGTTTTAGATAGGTGCCAGAATTATCAGTGTATAGGAATTTAATATGTAACATGAATCAAGCTCATAATATGACTCAAGAATATTTTGTCATCTAGAGTCTTAACATGGAGGAGGGCTGTGTGGTAGCTATCCCAAAGGTGTTAATTGCTCCTATTAATGCACTGCACTCCACTTATATCAAAATTTACTTGTGTAATAATTGAGATTTTTTTTTCATAATTCCTTTCTCACCAAATTATCCTATTTTTCCACTCTGTCCCTGGTACACTTGATAAAGTTTGCCATCATAACAGGCATATAGGTCAAATGAAAAACGTTTAGCTTTGCAGAAAAATGCATTCCTTCACAGTGGGAAATATATTTTCTTCAATACTTCCTGCCACCAGAATTAGTGTAGACACTGATGTAAAGGTACTTAAGCTTTTTTCTGTTTCTGGCCAAATGTCATGACACAATATATAGCCCAAAAATGATTTTGGTGTTAAACAGAAAGTACTTTTATTGACTGGCATAACTGAACAACCTTAAACTCGGGTAAGATTTAGATCCTGGTTGTACTTGAAGGCCATTTCTCTCAGAGAGGTTTGAGAAAGACAGACGTCAAAGGTCAAAAATCTGGATCTAAACTTTATGACCAGCTGTAGACTTGGAAATGTGATATGATTTACAGAGTTTACCAAGGCAATTTGTTTATCCAAAATTCATAACAATTCATGCTTCCAGCTGTCGAAGTAGATTCTGAACCCATGTCACCCATACATTTTCCTGGGGTCAAAAGTGCACCCACATCAGCTGCAAGCAGGAGCACGTGATGAATTCTGTATCAGCACCTGACCAGGGCCCACCTGGGGGATGCTTTCCACATGCTGATCAAGATTAGACTTTCTTCTCGCCTTTAAGTCACTTTCATATTCTGACTTCATTTAGCTAATGACTATTTGTATCTAAAGAACTGTAAGGAGATGCTGTTACTTCCAATAGCTAGAACAAAGGCTTAATTTCTTATTGCCATTAAACCCAAATGTTAATGGCAAAAAGGTACTTTGGGAAGTACAAATCCAAGGTTTGAAACTTTTATTGCATTTATGTAAATTTGCCTCTGAAACACTTAAAATTTTCCTTGCAAGGTTAGAGAGACCTAGAGACAGCAAATTATTTTAAACGACTTATAATTCATGTAGATGAGGTAGGCTTTTTGCCAGAAAACTGTTTTTTATCCCTTTCCAGAAAAATGTCCTGCTAACCTTAATCTGTTGAAGTGAGGCATTGCTTAGATGGTGAATTATTAGAACAATATTGTAAAAGAGCGAAAGTTGATGTGGAAAATAAACCTGCACTGAGCAGACTATAAAGTGTTTAATAGCGTTACTGTCACAATCGTACTTAATGGTTCTTAAATAATAGTGCAAATATTACAGTACCTCTGAGTCTTCAAAAATATGCATTTCATTAAATAGGCTTTTGTAATCAGTTGGGACATAACGGTTTCTTCTATGCAGTTTTTATTGTGAATGAAATGAGTTGTAGTTTACTGCATTAATCCTTCAATTTCAGAAAATCAGGTGAGGCACCAGCTACAGACTACATGCAATATATAAATCCTTCAATTTGCTTAAATTCTATCCTTATGTAAAACGTGCGTCACTCAAAGAAGAGACATAATATTGTAGAAATACTGCAGTGCCATAAATGTAATACATTGGGAATAAGTGCTTTAAAATACTCCAGTATTTGAAAGTACTCCAGTATTTGAAAGTACAATCTGAGGTAATAAAAGAATAGATTTACTGCCCTATGTTAAAATGCTTTAAGTCATCACCCAAAATACTTTCATACTTGCAAGAATTCTTTGAACGTCTAGGATGATAACATGCCACTATATCCTCTTAAAATTACATTTTCTGTATGTATGCTTTCTGAAATTTTTTGGAAGATAAGAAGTGCTGTACATATAATCTGATAATATAGAGACTAACCAAAAGTTTTGTTTACTTCATCTTTCTCTTCCCTTCCTTTCACAAAATCACAGAGTGGATAAGGTTGGAAGGGACCACAGTGGGCTGATCTGGTCCCACCTCCCTGCTCAAGCAGGGTCATCCTAGAGCACACGGCACAGGATTGCATCCAGACACTTCTTGGATACCTCCAGTGAGGAAAACTCCACACCCTCTCTGGCCATTCTGCTCCAGTGCTCGGTCGCCTGCACAGTAAAGTTCTTCCTCATATTCAAGTGGAACTTGCTGTGCATCAGTTTCTGCCCTTTTCCCCTTGTCCTATTGCTTGGCAATTCAAATTTCTGCATATGAAACTAGTTTATCTTAGCTTTCTGTGTGCTTGCTAATTAAAGACATCTTAAAGTGATTCTGTACACTGAATTACAGGTTATGTACTAACCTACTTTGAAGCCATGTTATCATATATGGCTAAATTATTTGAATTGCCAAGAGTACAAGAATTTTGCTCTGCATAAAACCTTAATCTGTTGTATAAATCAGTATATAAATATGTATAAAATTGTATTTAGCTATAAAGAACCTCTGAAACTTTCTATAATATTTTTTCAATCTCAGAAAGAATGGCAGTTAGATAAAATCTCTATTGTCTATCCAGTTTACAGAATCTGTCTCTGAAACTGTTGCAACCATCAAAATGTTTTATCAAGGGAGAATATGATTGTTTTTCTGATTGTAACCTTAGATTTTCAATTTTCCGTTGAAGAGAAGCACTCTTGGAAAGGCATTTCAAAGTCCATTATTATTTCTTAACATTAAAAAAATTCTTAGCATGCATAATACAGCATAACTTCAGTAGTCTGTTTTCTAAATCAATAAGAAAGTTACAATTGTATACTAAAACCTATTCTGTTTGTGTTATAATTTTTCTTATCCAAATATGAGAAAACATCTTAGAAAATGAAAAGAAAAATCTGAGTCTACATGCTCTTCAGTCTGTGTTCCTTTTGGAATTTCTCTGTCTTATCTCTACAAATTCTGGCTGAGTGCAATAAGAAAAAATAGAGACCTTTCAAGAAGAGTCTCACAGCTATCAGTAGGGTTAAAAACCACTCTACTGCATTTTACCTTGGCTTATATTTTGCCTCAATGTTTTGAACTCCTCACTCTGTACTTTAAATAAAAAAGCAAGAGGACATAAAAAGAGAGAATTAAAAAATGTAGTCAAGCTGGAAAGGGTTTGGCTGAAACAGGAAATGACTGATGTTCATTACAGTTCTGGGAAAGGGCATAAAAAATTGAGATCTGGTATAGGAGAAGAATAAGTGTCATTGCAGATTGTCAACAGGATGTCTGGGAGGATCATTCAGAAAGGGTACTGGAGAAGCAAAGTGTGTCTATCACTGCTCTCTGCAGCACAATACCTAAAGGAAACGATATATTAAATGCATGATAGTAATTTTCCGCGACAATATGTATACATGCATAAGAAAAAGTTATTGGATGTTTTGTACCACATAAAAATATATTTTTGATTGGCATAGCCTGAAAAAAAAATTGATTTCTATTAAAAATGTTAGATCCCTTTACGAGTAACTGAAAACTCCTGGACAAGAGTGACTGTGAGTGAGCTGCAGATTATCTCCTCCAGGAATAACGTTCTGTCTTATTTTTCATTTTAATAGCTGTTTTCTGACTGTTACATTTGTAGGCATCAGATAAAAACTGTCTGTTTGCTCTTCTGATACTCAATCACAAAAATTCTTATTGCTGAGGATATTGCTTGATATTCGAAACATTTTCCTCCATAGTTACGGGATCTGGCTCTAAGATTTGAATTGATAGTAATCCCATTGTTGTAATTACTCATTTGAGGAGGGCATGGGTGATGTCTGCATTAATGACTTTGTGCCCTTCCTGTTTATCCCTCCTTAAGTAACCTTAGCATATTCCTAAAAATGACACGATGGACCAGGTCCTGCCATGTAGAACATGTACAGCATTTTACAGCACAGGAGTGGAGAGCTTTCTGTTCTCTGTTAGAAAGAATGCCTTGGTTCCTATTCAAGAGTTACCACTCTATCCTTGTGTGCCTCCATTTGAAAAAAATCCAGGTGGGGACTTGATTCAGTTCTAGTTTTTAAAAGAGCTGTCAGCTCTTCTGTTTTATTGGAGGCACTGACAATGCCTCAGGATGCTGTTAATGGCATGTAATTGCAGGAGTTATAATGAATAAATGTTTTCTGTTAGACATTCAAATTTCTCTTGAGAAAAACACAATTTCTTTTTTTTTTTCTCTTTTTTTTTTTTAATAAGAGAGAATTGCTTTACTAATGATTTGACATCTGGAAAAAAATCTTCTAATGTCTTTGGTAGATAACACTAATGTGTTACAAACTATTGGACCCCATTCAGTGCTCTGCAGGTGAATTAAGTCATTATTATGGTGTTTATGAGATACTGAGATAGTTAAAATTTAGAGATGTGTAGCATGTATAAGTACAAAAGTTTTCATAGACATATTTACATATATAAAATTCCATATGGAGAGGTCATTTTTCTTCTCGTACCACCAATTTCCTTTGGTAGCCCCCTGAGCCTACCATATATTTCACTTTGTAGCCATGGCAGTGCAATAATTCTCAAGCTGAACCTTTTCAGGGAATGCAGCTTAAGTTTCACCAGCAGCAGGAAGCATCTGACTGAAAGGCAAATCATGATCTTCTGGAAATGGGATGCATGCTGTGTAATTCTGAGATCACTGTGGGTCTCCGGGGGGATGGACAAGTTTAATAAATTTCTTCCCAGAGGCAGCTTATTTTCTGCTGCCTGGAGTTACAGCAGGAATTTTGTTCAACTGCTAAACTTTAATCTTTAGAAAATGCACAGAAATTAACTGTTAAAATAAAATAAAAAAAGTTAGTAATTTTTCTATTGCTTTCCTGGTAGCCCATGCTGATTTAAATGTTTGCATCATTGTCATCAAAAAGGTGATGTTGCTTCAATGTTTTTACTAACTTTTATAAACTGTGAAACAAGCAGAAAATTAAGATATTAATGAGTGAAAGAGGAATGTTATTTAAAACATACCCTGATGGGTTGTAGATCCATATCACTGCTGCTCACCCAGCCCCTAATTGACTGCTGTACAGAATGCATCATGTACAATCTATTCAGTAAAACTTGTAAAGGGAAGACACGATAACCCTTGTGAGCTGTGCTATTCTATGCACTCTGCATCTATTCATTTTGCCTATTCAACGTTTAGAATATCATGGAGGGTTTTTTTATAATGCTTCAGCTACTTTGTCCCAGAACACTGAAAGACCATGCAAGAGACACTCTTGTGTACAAGAGGCAATTACTCTTCTTTACTGGGACTGTTCCAATATTGTGAGTTACAGAGCTGTGCACACATCAGCTGCTCTTCCATAGAAGTATCTCTTATTTAAAATGCAGCAAGAGAAAACTGCCTCAAAACATATTTCATTCCTTCATTCTGCTATGAATTTGGCCTTGATCCAGCTTACATATAAATTAAATTGGTTGTTTTCAAGTAATTTATTTTTGATCATATTTGTGTGTCTGGCTGACAATAACAGTTTTCCTGCCTGATAATAACAGGAACTTGCTTGTGCTCACTGCTGTCTTAGAAGATAAAGTTGTGACTGGACTTGATTTATACTGAGCAGTTATTCCTTCCTGAACTATGGGAAAACTAATGCTTGGCTCATATATTAGTGGTATATTAATGTTAACAATATATATACAATGCTCAGAGCAAGGATCTTTTGAAATATTTTACAGCAAAATAGGAGGGCATCCATCACTGTCATGATTCCTGTGGGAATAAATATTTTGTGATGCCGTGACTTTGAGACTGTAGCCTTGTAGATTTTGTATGTCTTAAGAGTTTTTATATATTGGAGTAGTGTTTTGCAGCTGGATTTGCACACAGATGTTAGAGTGATGTTGGTAACAAAGATCTTGTTTTTCTAAAGAAAGTGAAAAAATGCTTTTTGCAGTGACTGTTTATTTGCAGGGAATGTTTGCAGTGAAGTAGTATGAGCTTTATGGCAAGTAGAGTGATGGTTTTCATGTTTGGCCTTTCTTTTCCCCCTTTCTTTGGATGTAATGCACATAACTGTTAAAAGAATTATTACCAAAGTGTTACATTATTATCAGATGGAAAAACAAAGCGAGTTTCTGAAAGATAACAGAAGTACAGAAATTAACTACTAAAACTGCCTGTTACTCCACAGGGCAAAATATTTTAAAATTTTATGGGCTTACAAGAAAACATTAGTAAGGATTCCCTTCCTAGCTTTTTATTATAGTGTTGCTTATCAGTTATGGCCAGCAATTACTGTATGAAAATGTTCAATGATCTGCAAATTGTACAGCAAGCCAGACTGTACCACAGAATACTTCCACTTAAACTCTTTCCATCCTATTTGTACTAAAACACTCTATGCTTATATCCAGTCTGTCTCCAAGGCTAGCATATTTTTTCCATGAATGTAAGTATTTTCAGATTAAATATGTGGAGAATATTTTGATCTGACATTTTTAGAAATTAAATATATTTCTTTTTCAAAGTGGAACATTTGCTGCAATTCTAGTTCTTTTTCTCGTGAGGCAGATTCCTAGGGTGGATGGTTACCTTAGAGCACCAGGTTTTCGGTAATTAAGAATTTTAAAAAATCTTTTCCTTAATATACATAGTACATATTTCCTGGAAAACAACAGCATCATTTGAAAGTATTACAACTTTATTTGCTTTTCCTACTTAATAATATCTTGTTTGTTTTCTTTTTTATGTAGAAAAAAATGAAAGACATGGACAGTGTGGTTTAATTGCACTGTAACATCATTAACTAATTTGGCAACACTGCTGGGAAATCAGTCATGCAGTGGGGTCATCGTTCTTGCACTGATTGCTTGGGGTTGCTCAGGGGTTATGTTGTCAGTCTTCCTACTAACTTTGCTCAACTTTTCCTGAAACCCTGCTGTGTTTAGGGTTGAACTGTTACTGGTGAAAAGAAATTGTCTTCCTGTTGTAATAAATACTGAAGGTTTTGGCTTCCTTGCTACTCAAAAGGCATTTCCAGTTCCAATTTATAAGAGAGCTCAATGCTCTTGTGAAATAAATATTTGCTTGCACCCTTGTAGCCAGGATACAACGATTTAGGCTGTACCTGCTCTACTTTCTTCTCTTGCAAGCAGAGTAGTCAGTTGTGAAAATAATAATTCCATTCCAATAGTCACTTTGGAGCTCCAAAAGAAACTAAATTAGTGCCCAGACCAGATATGATGATTGTTTTGTAATCCTGGATATTTAAAAATATCAATTGGTAATTTTATAAATATGCAACATGGATGTCATTAAACTTATTCTAGAAGGGGGAAATATGAAGTAAAGGGTCTCAATGTGTTTTGTGAAACTGGCATGGCTGGAATGCCAGATGAAACAAGTTCAGAAATATCTTGTATTGCCATTGGAACAGACTGGGTTTTGTTGGTCACTCAGCATGTCAAATACTGTATATGCCAGTCTCTTCTAATTTCTCTAGAGAACTAAATACTTAATGTGATTTTTCTTTTCTGCATGTGGATGTTAGAGAAAACTATTTCAAAAAGCATGCCTGGACGGCTCTTCAGTCAGGAAGTAGTGAACTTTCCAATGCTTTTTCATTCATGTACAGAGCTTTTTTTCATATTTTTGGACCAGAGGAGCACCTTTATTTTTATTTTTTTTTCCCCCAGATGGCTTTTTCCTTGGAGAAAATTACATGCTGAACCTTAAGAGTTGTGTCATTTCAAGTGATATTTCTGATATGAAAAACCCAGTCTCTGACTGTCTTGGAGTTCAAAACCAAGAATATATTACAAGCTGTGGTCTTTGAATGGTCCTAAAAAAATATTGTCCTCATCTGTAGGGATGTCACATTCCTTGTAGGGCTGTTTTAAAAAGTATAAGGCCCACTCTTTCCAGAACGGGTGCTAGGAGGTGATTTTTGTTCTGAAGAGAGCAAAGTCTGTTTATACAAACTTCATGAACACAAATGTTTCTACTTGCCCCCTTGGTTAGAAACTCCAATTTCTTGGCTCCCCAAAACTGTAGTGTTGGAAAGATATTTGGTATCTCAGAAGTGCGGTGTTTTTTGAAAGTAAACATCAAAGTTTTGGTCTGTAGGATGCTGCTGTTAACTCATGATTGTCCACATCCCGCCTGAAGTGATGTACACATGAACTAGTTCTAGGTGAGCCTTGCCAAGGAAGTCATTCTGCTGTTCTAACTTTTCAGCTGAGGTGTTGGATTCTCGTTATGTTTCTGGACAGCTGTTTTGTTCATGGAATTATTGTGGATTGGGAAATGCATCTGCTTATGCCTTATCTATAGAGAGTTCTCAAGCAAAATGTCACGTGTGAGCTCATCTGCTTCCAGCATATTTGCAGGAAAGCAAAGCTGGTATCTATGTTCTCCCAAATGATAATGCTAAGAATTGAAAAAGACGAGTTTTACGCTTAGTGTGAAGAGAAATGGATGGCTGAAGTGGGTTGAGAAATGGATGTGCTTATGAACCATTCATTCTTTTGTACGGGGGGAAGAAAGGCAAGTTGTGACTGAGGGTGGGCAACAGCTTTTCAAGGTACCTTCTTGCGAAATTTGAAAGATTTGAATGGATTTCAGTTTACACCATTTCAGGATGATAATCCTCTCAGTACTATATCCAGACCAGATGTTCATTTCAGGAGAGCAGAGTTTCTGTTTCTTTTAAGTAATGCTCTTCAGCTCCTCCTTTTGAAGCCTGGAGTCTTGCTAGTCTTCTCAAAAGAATCTTCTAAGCTTGTACCTTGAAGGAGAGCTATAGTTCTTTTCTGGCTCTTGTTTTGTGAATGTGTTGCATCTGCAGAGTTCTGGCTCTTCATATCTTGGATTTTTATGAGGATCCCTCCAGTCCTTCCTCCTATTTAAGAGACAAGATCCTTTACATTTAGTTTCAGAAAGTTTTAACTGAGAAGCATATTTACATACCCCGGAAAAAATTCATGGCTTCCAGCTGTGCAACAGTATGTGGTCATTGAGGGAAAAGTGAATCTGATAATGCAGAACCAAGTTGTGCTATTTCCTCATAGAAGTAAAAATCCCACATATTTGCAATAAAACTGCAAATGTGTATTCAATATTGATTAGATATTTCTGTTTTTAAGTAAACATTTTCTTGGAAAGATGTGTCCGTTTTCAAGATCAAACATAATACCTAAGTAATCTAGAGGTATTTATAGGTGCTCATTTATTGAACAGAAGCAGAAAACAGTTAGGAAAAACCCTACTATGTTGAGTGAAAAACACACTGGCTCAAATTTAACTTTCTATTTATAGAAATGGAGGCTGATGAGGAATACAATCACCTTTACCTGAAGGTCAGATTCAGATTGGTTTTAACTGCAAAAGCAGTGGGGTAATAAATATTAACAAAATGCAGCCTTTGTTTGCATTGTTAAAAATTTCACAGAAGAAAAGGTTTTACATAGTTAAAATGTCAAATATCAAAGCATTGCAATTTTTTTTCTCCCTTTAAAGACTGCAAACCTTAGGGCTTAATTTCAGAGACGTAACTGAAATATGGTTACATATTTCTAAATTTTCATGGTGTGATTTTTCATGGGGCTCATTTTAACAAGAACATAGAAAGAAAGCCTGGAGGACCAAAGAAAGATCTTGTTGTAGATTTGCAGTTCACTGACATTCAGTCTGTAATATTAACTTCAAGAGCATATGGTAGTTCAGTTTATATGAAGCCCTTTCCTGTACATAATCCCTTAAAATATTTAAAAAAATGCTTTAAACTGCTGGCTCTGATTAATATTAAAACACTTTAATAAACTTGATAATATAATAATAACTTAATAATTTTCTGTTGGAAGTTGCCATTTGCTGTTTCCCATGTTGGATCAATATTTCTGACCACATTTCAAAATTAGGCCGTGATCATAGAGAACAATTATAATTGTTTTTCCATGTAAACTTTTCCTACTTTCATAAGTGTTTGTGCCATATTTCTCAGCCAGGCTGCAAGTTAATAAAATTTGTTGTCTTTGAGTTTGATTATACTCCAAACTGATTTTATGCAGGCAGCTACAAAGGAGAGTTAGTAAAGAACATCTTTCAGAGGCTGGAGTGACATATTTAAATCTCAGGAGATAAAAAGTATGTGTGTGTTTGTACATGGTAGTTATATACTGGTTGGATACAGCTGGAAATAATAAAAATAGTAGTATAAAGAAGAAAGCAAGATCTTTTTCCAAATATGTTTAATGCATAATAAATACCATTTTAGTAAAGTGGAATTTCTTTTGCACATAAAAATCAGTTAGCCTCTATTTTCACTGAAAGTTCTAGAAAACACTCAAAATGAGAATACCTCCATGAATTTTCATTGGGCTATGTTTTTTCTCTGGAGTTGTAAGTAAAATGCAATGTTTGCCGAGCCATGGTTGTCTACAGAAGCACTGCCATTTCTTTTGATTTTGTATTCACAAATGTACACTTTGTACATGATTCCAATGCAAATCAACACCAAAAAATTCTCATATTTGATGCAATTGTAGTTGAGAAGTGATCAACTTGCAGTTACACAGCTCAACCCATATTTAACAACATGGCTGTGAATGAAACTTGGTGTAAAATATGGCTGATACATTAAAGGAGTTTAAAGCTTAAAGTTTTCTCAATGAACATGTAAATACCACAGGTGTTTCCAGACCAGTCAGTCAATACAATATGATACAGCACATTATAGTTCAGTTCTGATTTCCTCTTGCTGTTCAATTAATGTTCAGAAATGGTGGTATGAGCACTAAGTTATTCATGCATGAATGACTGGTTACTTTATGTGAAGGAATCTTTCCCACTAGTTTTTTAATTTATTATACTTGAGAGTTTGTTTGGATTTTTGTTCAGTTTTTTAAAATGTGTTCTTCATGTTTTAATATTTCATTAGTTCTGTCTTTTTGGATATCACCACTAATGATCTTTCCTTTTCCAGTTGTTCTTCTTATATTCCAAGTCTCATGGTTTTTCATACAGCTTTCCAGATCCCTTCCTGGGAAAAAATGACCATCAGTGCAGAGCTTTTGCTGCTTTTAAGTTTCCTTCTTTCCCACTTACTTTCTTTTCCTTTTTTAAAAATTTTTAATAGCACTTATTTTTTTTGTTCTGCTGTCTGATCTCATTTTTTGCCTCTTCCTAGCCATCTTTTTAATGACATAATCAAATATACACTCTATTAGCCCCTGGCTGTACCATGACTTCCTGATGCTTCTCCAGGATGAGATGCACCTTGTATCCCTCATTTACTTTTGTGGCAGCACTTGTCTTTTTTCTCTCTCTCTCTCTCTCTCTCTCTCTTCACTATTTATATAGGAAACAGACAGTTCCTTAAAACCTCATTTAAGAATACAGTCATTGTATAATGAACACCAAATGTCTGAAGTCATCAGTGTAAAGAAACATTTGCAAATTACATCGATGCTGAAGTGTGTTTTCACAAATGGGCCAATTTGTGAAAATTGTCAGTACAAATAACAGTGAGTCACATTTTGGATGATTTATTGACAGAAACAAGACCTGAAAATGTTAATAATTCTTCAAAAATACATTCTGCAGACTCTATTTCCAGCTAGTGATTTGCAAACTATTTTATCTTTCTCCAAAACTTTAAAAATTATAAGTAATTTGTAAACATGTCTCTGCTGCAGTTTAGAATTTGTGTCTATGTTCTGGAGAGTTTTCAAAGGGCTTTCTTCTGACAAAGTAATATAAAGAGGTTTAAAAGTTAAATGCAGAGTTAAATCATGTAAGAGTAAAAAAGAATCAAGGCTTCTTCTCTGTGTCCTCTGAATATCTTTACTTGTAGTCCCATTTGATTTACCTGTAGTCATGTATTTATCTTCTTTAGTGCACCTTTTACCTGGCCATTAAACTGACTGTTTAAGCACAAATTTGCCCTAATGACCTCCAGAATGTCCTGCTGTACCCTCCCGAGATCACTACAACCAACCCCTTTTTCTCAGACGATTCCTCCGTTTTTTTAAAGAACACGACAGTGTTCACATCCCAATGTCAAATTCAGAACACCTATTGAACCTATTTTAACAGTGGTTTTTACCCTTTAGGAGTGTTTTCCTGAAATCACAGTCACAGAATGGGTCGGGTTGGAAGGGACCACAGTGGGCTCATCTGGTCCAACCTCCCCGCTCAAGTGGGGTCATCCCAGAGTGCACGGAACAGGATTGCATCCAGGTGACTTTTAGATATCCCTAGAGAAGGAGAATCCATAACTATTCTAGTCAGCCTGTTCCAGAGCTTGATTACCCTCACAGTAAAATTCCTCCTCGTGTTCAGGCAGAATTTTGTGTTTCTGTTTCTGTCTGTTGCCTCTCATCCGGTTGGTTGGTGTCACCAGGAAGAGCCTGGCTCCATCCTCTTGGCGCCCTCCCTTCAGATGCTTACATACACTGATAAGTAGTTCATTATTATTATGGGTTGTGATGCCTTTGTGATAAAAAATAGAAAAAACCCCCTTAATAGTAGAGATAGACCTTTGAAATATTTATAGAGGTTTTAATTTAACTTCACAAAAATGAGAGCTCCTAATGTACATGTGTATTGGCACAAGTATTCATTACACATTGTTTCTTTAAGCACTTGTGGAAATAAAAGGTATACTTAGGAGTAAATTCTAAAGAACTGAGCCCTTAAGTAGTTTCATATATAAAGCCATTGTCAATTCTGTGTTAATGTAATGTGTGTAATCCTTTTATTGTATGCACTCAGGAAATAATCTCTGCAGCTGATGAAGATGTTAGTTAAGTAGTTAATTAGAGTACACGTACTTATAAAAGTGGGAGAATTACACTCAGCTCAGAAATATTAAAATAAATTGTATTGTGAGCAATGTTTTCAAAGTCCATGGGTACAGTGTTTTGTAGTACAAATACGTCTTGAGTGATGCAGACAGTATCTGCTCACAGGGCTGAGAGCTGTGTGCATGTAGTAACTATATTTATATATACCTCTATTTACTTATCCATAAAGATGTGAGTGTGTAGTAAGTTGGTATGTGGCCATGTATTATACATTTGTATTAAAAGATTGATAATTCAGTGGATGTGCTTTTTGGAATATTGTCTTTTTCCTGGGTTTACATCTGTGTAAATTGTGTCACGGGTGGTTGTTGATATTACCAGGTGTACTACTTTGCTACCAGTAACAGGTAGAAGAAAAGCTGTTTTCTACTGTTTTTCTTGAGAGGCCCAGTCATAAAAATGGAAGTGTGATTACAAACAGACATTTGAATATAAAGAAATTAAGCTGTAAATCTGATTGCTAGAAATGAGGCTTGAAAATGGCAAAATGGTATCAGCTAAAGCAGTGAAATATCTTTAAAGAGACTATTATTAAGTAAAATATCTTCAAATAAATAAAAAACCCTCAGACACTGCTATATATTTATGACAAGAGAAAATGTTGTTTTAATTTGTCCAGAAAAAACCCCACACTTTTTTAACAGGAATCTGAAACAAAACATTAACTAAATATTCCTGAGGGCTTTTTTTAAATCTTATCCTTGGAGAGTCAAAGATGTAATTAAGATTGTTCTCTTTTTTCTTTATTTTTTATATTTATTTGATAGAGACATTTTGCATTATTATAAATGCTTTTGTCATAAGCGTTTTGCCTGCAGATGAATTATTATATAGCAGGAAATAGAAAATTCTAATAATGTTTTACTGTGCAAGGGGGTTCAATTTCTTCAGAGAATTATTGCATTTAATATAATCAATGGCAAGAGCTAAGTAAACCTGACCCAAATCCATGGTGATTGCCCATTGAATGCTATTTCATATTGCGTGTCTGCTGTGGTTGGTCCTCTGTATGTTATGGAAATTATGCAGGCCAGCCACCGTGGCAGGGCAGGTTTCTGCATAAAGCAAAAAGAGATTCTTCTAGAAATTCCTTTTCACTAATGGTGCCATAGCTCAAGCTGGGACCCTGAACAAAGAGATCCCTGGGCAATTATATCCTTTCGATCTGAATTTCCCGCCCCTCGTGTGAGAGTTCAGACCAGCAGTAATATCAGGCTTGGGTTCTTCCTCATTGAGTCCTTTAATTTTCTTTAGGTGGGCTGTTTCTTTTTGTAACTCTGAGGGTGCAGCTTCTGTTGATGAGAGTAGTTTCTTTGGCTGGAACATTTACTTCACTCAGTAAAAGTTTAACAGATCTAGGTGAACGTTCCCAGCCCGCGGACTGAGGCTTCAGGAAGTTTAGCTGCTAACACTAAGCAAGTTATGCTAAACAAGTTGTATATAGGTAATGCATTGAATTGCGCAGCAGGAAAATGTAGAAATGGAGCTAGATATTCCCAGGACAAGGTGGATCAGAGGGCTGGTAATGTAATCCAAGTCTTTCTGCCTCCAGGTCACTGGGTTGTGTCTGTCTCAGGCTGGTAGTGACTAAAATGCATTGCTATCTAAGGCTTGGTCGGTGACCTATGTAAAATGAGTTGCTGTTCTTAGTCAGCTTCCTATTGGAAAGGTGTTTGTTTCCCAAGAAACACTGGACCTGGCATCTTTCCTGATTGATAACCCTTTTAATGGGACCAAGCACTCCATTGTCAGAGATGAGGCTTTGTTCCTAGCATGCTGTAAAGGTTCCTTGTTTCTCCTTAACACTGGAGGTATTTCCATTTCACAGCAAATAAAGAAACCTCTGTATTTAATGTTTCAATGTCGTGTGTGACCTCTGGGCCATGCTGTTACTCTTTTGGCTACTTCAACATTACAGAAAAATGTGAATGTGCACTTAGAGTTTACAGCCTTTAATTCCTTAGGGAGGAAATTCCTTAAGGAGGTAGGAAGATGCTTAGGTCCTAATCCTGCAGTACTTTGCTACTTCATATTATCCGGATCCTTTGTGCTCATTCACAATCCTGCAATGACTACACAAATTTTCTTCTCCATTTCTTCATGTTTCCTCATATTTCCTTCAGAAACATTTACTGTTTTGAGTATTGTCCTAAAGCTTGTTTAGTGGGAGCCCTTTTCTTTTCTTCTCCCCCTTTCTCTTCCCAACTGTAAAATTTTAGGGTGATTTACTGAAGTAATTTGTAGCTGAATTATATATTCCTACATTCAATTACAGCAACGTGCATACAAAGACAGTCATGGCAGGGAAAAAGCTGAGAAACTGCATGGAGACAGCAAGGCAGCAACTGGCGTACTCAGGTCTGAGTTTCACAGGCAAGTCTGGATATGGGAGGGCTGTGGGGGGCTTTAAGGATGCTGCAAAAGCAGTGGACTTTTCCCTGCTGGGTAGGAAAGTATTATGCACCATTTCTCACTATTCTCCAGAATTCTGCTAGCAGAATATATTTTACATTCCCCTCTCAGGAGGAAAGCTAGTACCTTTCTGGAAGGTGAGTTACAGTGTTTGTAGTAAAGTGTTATTTTTTCTGTCTCTTCCTTTTAACTTTTTCTTTGAGAAAACCATGATACCTCTTTATCATTCGCTCTAGCCTTTATGTCCATTAACTCATGCCTGAAGCATCCCCTCTAGGGTTCAGGGTTTTCAAAGTGGATCTATGTGACAGAGTCCTGAATACTTATTTAGGTACATAAATAAAGGGTACCTGAATTTCAGAAATACCCAGCTCCTGCATTTTCCAGCACTATTTAAAAACTATTTAAAATCCAGAGCAGCAGAGTACAGTATGCAATAACTACAGTGAGACATTTTTAATGTTTCTCCTTACAGAAGCATTAGGAATATGTGTGTGCAATGGTTATATGTGTGTGCAATGGTTATATGTGTTCCCTTCTGCACAGCAGTTTGCCAAGGAATGATAAAATCAAGATTATTGTAGAGTTTTCTATTGTGTGTGCCACATCCTGATCCACCTACTGTATTTATAACGTGGTACTTTTACATTGGTATATTGACAGCTCATTGCTCAATGACACCAGCCTCAAGAGAACATTTAACGTTAATTTATGGAATCCTGATGCCACTCGGAGGAAGAGAACTTTTACAAAAAAATGAGACAGTCTGTCATGATCTTCTCTGTCCCTACTGTGAGTACTACCATATTTCTAGAAACTGTAGAATTTCTAAATAGGTTATTGTATTTACTAGCATGCTGTCCAAAAATAGAAGTACAGTCACTCTGATTTCAGTTGTCTGACCAGGCAGTGAATGCCTTTATTCTGTATGG
Organism: Pardalotus punctatus; assembly: GCA_013400915.1. NCBI lineage: Eukaryota > Metazoa > Chordata > Aves > Passeriformes > Pardalotidae > Pardalotus > Pardalotus punctatus. The sequence continues at coordinate 375,380 of VZTX01016138.1, forward strand.
TGCAGACACAAGTAATGTACTCACAATTCCCCAACTGTGTTTTCATATCTGCCCACAGAAGGGATGATATTTGGTTAAATGCATTTTAAAATTGTTTTCAAATTAGAATTCTTGGCTTTTACATAAAAAATTGTAGTTGTTGCAGGGATGGGTAAAAACATCTATTTAATTTTAGATAAGTGTTTTCTTTCTGTGGATGTGTGTTAGAGGTACTGAAAAGTCATGTACAAATAAAATAGAGAAGACAGTGACTGTAATACTTGCTTCCTAAACAACAAATCTTTCTCTTAGAATTGTGTTATGCAGCCTACTGTTAAGTTTCTTGAACTGTTTTAGACTTCTGTTCTATTAGAATCCTTTGGGAAAGTTTTCTACTTTTATTTTTTTTGTAAAAGGTTTGGATATATTGCTACTGGTTATGTCTCCTCTCCACCTATATTAATAGGAAATATTTCCTTACCAATTTACAAACTTTTTCTCTTTAAGGTATCATGATTGTGCCATCCTGTCTTTATTATTGGTAAAAATCCACATTGCATTCTAATTAAGAGAAGATCTGAATTGCTCCTGTAATTGTTAACCTAATGTTTGTAAATTTCAGTGATTATGAGATGCATTCAGCGTCATTGGTCAGCTGAACCTCAGGTTGATGTCACTGATTCTCCTGGCACCAAACTTATGCCACTCTGCATGTTGAGGAGCCACAAGGAAGCACAGTGAGCACTTAAGGTTTGTTAGTTGATGTAAATGGGGTGTGAATTGGAAAGGATGACTTGGAATTTAAAGTTCTGAGTATGAAGGCTGTGAAAACATGCAAATGAACAAAATAACCTTTTACCTTTTAAACCACAATAATGATTTTTTTTTAAATTTCTTCTTTGAATTCTCACAGTTGCTTCAGCAGTAGTAGTTCTTCTCAAAACTGTTGATTACATGCATGTTCAAGTTAACATCTGTATTTTGTGGTCCACCAGGTACATTCATGGGATGTACCTGTCTTCAGGCACATTCAATTTTGGGATGGCTAGTAATTGCAAAAGAAGATATATAGCCAAGCCTAATACATAAAGATCTTGATATGGTTCACTAATTACCCAGAGTAGCTGGATAAATCTCTTGGATGCAATTTGACATTAAAGAATTTCCTTTATAATGAGCTAGAGAGGATTTGAAATAATTTCTTCAGTTTAAGTTAAGTTATATTTAGTGAATAATTTTCTTTTTTCAGACAGAATTTAATCCCGCATTAGTACATTACTGACAGAGACAAGCTGAAAGGTCCTTACAAAGGAGAAATTCCTTTCATGGTGATCTTCCCCAGCTGCTCAAAATAGCTTTTCTTATGGTTTCCTGATGAAGGAAGACTGTTCTTGCAAGTATCTTTCTCTGTTCTAAACTTCCTTCTTCCTAGCAGACATCTGTTCTTCCTTATTGGATGCCATCCTCTATTCTCACAGTACAAACAAAAGTACAAGCATTAGATTTTCCTTCTGATTCTTTTCTATGGAACCAAGAAATTGCGTAACTATAGAGTTCTGCACAATGCGGAAGCATTTGCTCTCTGTCTTCAGTATGGGGAATTAACTTACAGCCAGAGTGACCCAACAGAGCTGAAAAGTCTGTCACAGACATAGAAAAAAGAAAGGAAAACCTGTATTGTCCTTTCTGCATTGAAATCCATGTTGAATTTAAGCAGAGGAAACTCTTCCTTTATCCCTTCCTTTTAAGGGTGTTCCCCAGCCCCTCTAGAGCTTTTGGGAGGTGTTTGTATCTTAGAGAGCAGGATCACAAAATTTTGGAGTTGTAGAATGTTTTGGGTTGGGAGGGGCCTTCACCATCTGGTTCCAGCCTCCCTGCCATGGGTGGGGATGCAATTCCCTACATCAGGTTGGTCAGAGCTCCATCTAACCTGGATTTGCACAGCTCCAGGGATGGGGAATAATGAATACAGCAGAATGAGGTGCAGAGTTTTCCATATCTGGTCCTGTAGTTTATTCAGCCACCCCGCTGCTTACCTTTCATTGGAATGGTGTTGATAACCACACTCATAAGTAGATTTTACTCTGCTAAAAAACGGCATCTCACATCACCCTGGTGAATCCGACAAGTCCCACTTATTCTGTTCCCCCACACCTCCAAGAAGAGCTCCCAGCTGAGGGAGCTCCTGCTGTTGTGGAAACCAGGGCCTACAGCACCATGGTTGGAAGGTGAGGCTTCCCCGTTATTAAAAACAAGTTCATCATAAAATCCTGGTGAAGGATAGGGCATTTGCAAAGAGATCTGTGGGCATCATCCTTCTAAACTGAGCAAATGGGGTAAACTGAGACAAAGGGGAGGATAGTGGGGTCATTACTTACCACTACTCGTCTTTTTCACTATGTTTCTTAAAGAAAGTAGAAGTAGTAAAAAGTTATTGATTTTGTTGGTGGATGCTGGCAGGGACAGTTGTGAATGCCAGGGCTATTGTGAATGCCAAATAATGGCATGGTATTGCTCCCCGCTTTACCTTCATCAGAGTTTTCCTTGTGTTTTACAGAATACTAGACTTAAAATATGGCATTATGTTACTGTACCAAGAAAAAAAAAAGNTCACTATGTTTCTTAAAGAAAGTAGAAGTAGTAAAAAGTTATTGATTTTGTTGGTGGATGCTGACAGGGACAGTTTGTGCTATTGTGAATGCCAAATAATGGCATGGTATTGCTCCCCGCTTTACCTTCATCAGAGTTTTCCTTGTGTTTTACAGAATACTAGACTTAAAATATGGCATTATGTTACTGTACCAAGAAAAAAAAAAAGCATCAGGCTTTAGATGGGTTTCATTTATGCAATCCTCAGGATACTGGCAGTTCAAATATTGGAATTTAAATAATTAAAAAATAAGAAAACAAACAAACCATAATAATTTGGAAATCCAGGCAATGTCTTTTCAGGATTTGTTATCTCGCAAATTTCCAGTGCTGGAAAGATCTCAAAATGGTTCTGCTGGAATAAGAGAGTTCTCAGACTGCCAAAGCTATATTACACATATCTCTGACTCTTATCACACTAATTATTTACACTAAAAACAATGTCCCACACTCGGTAAAAGTAATGGAGAATATTTTTCATGGAGTACGCTGAGGAGTTGACCCACATAATGTAGCTTTAAGCAACCTAGCTAGAGTAGCTTTTGGCCATGTTTATTGTCACTGGTACCACTCCTTAGGAGTGCTTGAGATATTTGGATGAACAACTGAAAAGTAGGAGAAAAAAGCTAAATCACCTAACAATGAAAGAAAAAGCCCCTGAGTCTTCTGGAATGAGGCACCCACAAGAGAGACAGTAAGTTCTTAGATGTTGCTGTTCCATAACTTTTCATATTGATATTTGATGTGGGATAGAGCCAAGAAAAGAAATCTTTAGTAAGTAAGAACTTTTGAAAATGGAAAAATATTTGTTAATTCTGGCGACTGATTCTGAGAGCAGATGTAAAACAATTTCTCTGTGTGCTGAATATATGTAAGCTACAGGTCTTAGCAATACACTGAAAATTAACTTCCAATTAAAAAGCATTCTGCAATGTATCATTGCATTGTTCAGCATTAAAATGTCTTAAATTCACTGTAGTCATTGGTAACTTCTTTTTATTGCAACCCAATAAGGTCAGTGCTTAGCTACTATGGCTCTTCCCACTACAAAATCATTCTCAACAACCATAGCTGTGCAAAATTCATAGCATAAAATTATTTGTAAAGTCCATTTTATCAGCACACTCAAATTGGGAACAAAGATCTGCAGCCATGAAAACATGTTTTGAAGCATTTTTGAAAGCAGAACACTGATGAAAACCACTGATCTTTTGTTTCTGAAAGAAAAAACAAATCTGTATGAAGATCAGTGCAAGTAATTTATAAGGTATTTATAAGTTAATTAAATAACACCCAGCACAGCACAGCTCTTAGGTGAAAAGTATTCTCGTCAGGCATTGGTTTGGAGCAGCTCATTTTGGGTTTGTCCTGCTTCACTAATCTGGAACATGTTTCTTTGAAGTTCTGAGCGTACCTGACTTGATTGTAAAGGCTTTTGTTATATAAAGCACTAAAAAAAAAAGGCAAAAAAAAAAGAAAAAAAGGCAGCATAATTAATAACTCCTTACAAAATTTAAATATCTGAGATCTTTCTTCCCTTGTTATTTCCTGAAAAGCATCTTGACTGGCAAAACAAGCTGTTGGTGTGTTTACTGTCAGTGACTGTCTCTGTTCTTGCTGTGTTTAAAAGTTGAGAATGGAGCAGTTCAGGACACACATTGCACAAGATCAAGTTAAAAAAAAAAAAAACAAAAACATTTGCGATTGCTCATTTGCTTGCACATTTGTCTTTTGTGGCTAAAGTTATAAGAAACCCATGTCAGTGCTGATGGTGTGTGTGCTCGGTGGCAGGAGAGAGAACAGCCTGTGACATTTTCGTACATGCATGGCAGGTGCAGCCACAATACCTGTAAGAAACACGGTGTGCACTGGTCCACACCAAACTTGTTCCCCAGCGACAGAACTGAGTAAGCACTTCCCAGTTTGGAGGTGACACTTAGGGTGGACTGGTCTTTGTCATTAACCTCGAGAGTTCTCCCAGGGTAAGAAATACAACAGGGCATTCAGCAGACCTTGCGGCCCTCCAACACGGTAAATCAAGGTTTGATTTTCTTTGCAGAGCTGATATGTGGTTGGTCTGTGCCTTCTCCCCGCAATTCTAAGTCTGCAGGGGAAATATGTGCAAGCCACAGTTGTACATATGAATGAGACAGGGCATGTACAAAGCATGCTGCAGGCAGAGCTTTGAATTTAAAATGCGTGGGTTCAGAGTTGAAGCCCAGGTGTGCTGGTTGTAGCCTCAGCAGATGCAGCTCTTTCCAGTTAAATTTATAAGCAAACACAACTCATTATGTCATTAAAAGATCCCAAGGAGTTTCTCACTCCACGGTAGTATGCTGGATACTGTGTGTTTGACATGATGCGATTCTTTTAACTCCTCTGTGATTGCCTTTTTTTGTTTGTTGTTTGGGTTTTTTTGTTTAGTTTTTTGTTTGTTTTGGTTCTTATTTCCTCTGTGGTGATTCAAGAACACAGTTGGGTTTCTGGCATGAATGTGAATTTGTTTGAGGATTTTTTAGGTAATCCAACAGAAGAAGAGGAAAAATTTTTGTTCATTCTATATTTCTTTCATCTGGACTTAACACAGTAGCATGTTGTTTTTTTTTCTTCTCTTTTCAAAGTTTTAAAATAAAAAGCAAGTATAAGTTACAGCTAATATTTGGTAATACCTTGGAAGAAATTGCAAGGTAAAATAATAATTAATCTGCTTGATAAATTAAATTCCTGGTCTGTTCAGTGTGAAGAGATCCATATTATTCTGCTTCTGTATTTTATTTTTGAAGATTATGAAGAACTGCACTGTATTTTATGGCCCTTGAGAGATACTGGCATGCTGTGGAAAAATTAAGAGGTTTTATGGAAACCAGCTCTGACTAGTGGATGTGAAGATTCTACAGAATCTACAGTCCTAAGTGCATCCACCTATCTTATTAATTCCCTTAAGAAAAACAAATGCTTGAAGTTACAAATTTGAACGTTTCGCTTTTTGAAGGGGCAAAACCAAGTCAGGCCATTTCTGAGAGTCTTCACCTTTGAGATGTTAAAACACTGCCTTTAAAGCAGTTTTTGTCCAGCAATGATCCTTTAAATTTGGGGCAGATACAGGAGCTGTGGGTAGCGAGGACTCAGGAGTCTGAAGCTCAGCACTGTGCACCTCCGTGGATGTGGCTGAAGGAACAACCAGTTAGTCTGGAGGGCTGTTTCCATTCTCAGCTCTCTGTTTTCCATTGCCCCATGGAGGTTGCAGGACAACAGTGCAAAGGAAGCTCAGGAGAGACCTTATTTCTCTCTACAGCTACCTGAAAGGAGGTTGTAGCCGGGTGGGGGTTGGTCTCTTCTCCCAGTTAAAAAGCAATTGTACAAAATGACCTCAGGTAGGAAAAAATTCCTCCACAGAAAGGCTGACCGAGCATTGGAACAGGCTGTCCAGGGAAGCGGAGTCACTGTCCCTGGAGGTATTTAAAAGATGTGTGCATGTGGTGCTTATGGATGATTTGGTGGTGAGTTTGACTGTGCTGGGTTAATCCTTGGACTCAATGATCCTGGAGGTCTTTTCCAACCTTAATGATTCTTTGATTCCATGATTCCACCTGCACATGGTGGCAAAAGTAAGGAATGAAGGTGTTTGTTACGGAATTCTTTCTTTATTCAAACAAACAAAACCTACACCTACTGTAGAAACTTATAGTCTGAACAGGAGTAAAACAGCCAAAAATGTTGCGGGAGAGGGGAGGGAGTTGAACTAGACATCCTGACCTTGTAACAGCCACAGCACTTTGGCTGAGCTTTGATACTGATTTTCAAGGCCTTTTTTCCTGAATCTTCAATTGCTAAAAATTGGTCAGTCCACAAAAGCAAGGATTACAGTTCCATTTTTTCCCCAACTTTCTGCTCTTAGTGACAAAAGAACTGAGTGGATTGTTTTAAAGGTAATCCCCGAGCACTTATCTTTGGCCTCCAGACAGCACAGGCTGCTGCTGAGCAAGCATCCAGCTATGATGTGTAAACCGTATTCATTAGGAGTCCTGACAGGCTGCAGTTTAGCTCTGACCTCGCGACTAACGGGAGAATGGAAAGGGTTTGTGTGCAGGATGAAGTTTTAATCTCCACCCAGGAGTTGACTAAGTAAATCCTATTAGAATGAAGAGGGTCTGAGCACATGGGTTTCACACGTGATTTTCACCGTGTCCCTGTTAAATACTTCGTGTGAATTACGTCAAACCACAAGGCTGGTAAATTTAAAACAAAATGATGTGTCACACTACATTTCAGAAAAATATTAGGTTCAGAGATTTTATTTTGCTTTGCAATTGCTTAAATATAATTTTAGAAGGATCTAGGTATATTGGGGATTAATAATTCAAATCCTTCTCTCCTATATTTAACCTTCTTTACCACTGAACTTTAAAAAAAATGTAGTAAGGTGCCCTGTCACCAATGTAGTTGCTGTCATTGCTCTGTACTTAGCCTTTAATAAAAAGGGATTTTTTTTTTCTTCTGTTTACTTGGTTTTTTGGGCTTGTTTTTTTTTTTTGTTTTTATTTTTAAGTTTTGCTAAGACCAAAAGCCTGACACCTCTTCTGATATCTACATATTTGCCAGATATTTTTCCTATTAGTAACAGTAGCAGTTTAATACTAGGAAATCTGCTGCGTAATTGCCCTATGACCTCAATTTTGAACAGCTAATTATGAAATATGGGCTTTTTTTGTTTGTTTATTTTGGGTTTTTTCCCCTCTATGTAGCAAAGTGTTGTTATAATGAGTTTAATTAAGCGAAAATGGATGTTGGCCTGCAACGTTACAAGAGGTTGCTATGTGCCAATAAATCATAATTAAATGTATTTAGTGTAATAGAAAGTGTCATTCACAGTCTTGTTGCTTGTAAAAAATGTTAATTGTTTCCTTAAATGACAAGCCCTTCCAATTATCAAGAAAATGAACCAGAAGCTCAGTTTTGCTAACCCACAGCAATGTAATGTTTACATTACAAAGAATATCAGTGTTTTATTCATGAGCAGTTATTTAATACAGTAAAGTAAGTGGTAATATCTGGGCTGCCTGGAGAGATTTGAATGTGTGGGTTTTTTCTGAAATACGGTTGCTGATTTGCTGGTAGTTTTGGTGAAGTGTGGTTATGATGAGGGCAGTGACATCTGCTGAAATGTAGAGAAGAATCCCCAAAGAAAGCTTTGTGGATTAAATGTACAGGGCAGATGAGTTTGAATATGGACTACGTGAACTCTGGTCATTATGAGATAAGAACTAAGACTGTTGTAGCTTCATTGAACCATTATTTTAAAAAGGAATATTCCTTTTTGGGCCGTTTGTGTGACAGTCTGTGCTCCCACATCTGTGTTTAAATTAGGTTTTAGTACACAAAAAAATGTTTATACAGAAGTGCCTGTCCTGCCTTTAAGTACAAGGAAGCTTTTAGGGAGAGCATGAATTTTTCTGTGTATTTGGAGAACATGTAGCATGTTAGTGCAATGAAGGACGATAGGCCCTGCACACCAGATTTTCATTTTTCTGTGGGAGTCACTATGCCATAGTTGCTTCCCCCTCACCACCACTCCTATGCACTTTTCTGAATCCCAAAAGGCTTATTGCTAGAGCCAAAAGGAGGGGCTCAGCTCTGTTTTCATGGCAGTTGGTCAGAACAGTTCAGCAGCTCTGATGGCATTGAATTAAACTTTGTGGACTTGCATTAACAGAGGAGAAATGCTGCATGTGCAAGTGTGCAAGGAAAAGAAGGAAAGATATGGAAGTTTGCTATTGTAACTTTTGGATTCTTTTGAGTCCTATTTGCATAAAAGGTAGAAGAAAGTTTTCCATGTGGAACACTGTCATTATTGAATTAAACTTGTAAAACTAGAACTATTTATTTCTCCATTTGTTCATCTCAGTTCCTCTAGTCATCACAATAGACAATTCTGGGAGACAGGGATTAGAAGCAGCTGCAGGCCTTCATGTGATCTGAAGGGCACAGTAGGAGTATAAAGAATTTAAATATCATTCATTTTCTTTTCCTTTGCTCCTTTTCCCCCGCCTTCCCCATGCCATTCCGTATGGGAATGAATCAGACATTCAGAGTCATGGACAATGACCCCCTACCTTTCACAGCTCATATCCAAAAATCCTTTGGCAAAGCAGACCTGGACTCCAGCTAGCTCAGCACTGCTGGAAGTCACATTCTGCACCGTTGGACATTGGGATTCATGAATCACAGGCTTGCACTGTACACCAAGTACCTTCAATCATTTGTCAGAAACACTGGCTGATCACTGTCTGAGCACTATATACTTCCACTTTTGTTTTAATGCCTTTTCAGTTTTCACAATGAGCCTGGGGAACCTCGCTGGAATGAAGTTCCTTTCTGATTAAAATGTCTTGTCTTAAATCCAGCTTTGCAACAGGGATGCCAGCCTGAAGGGCACAGCATGGCCAGGGTACACTTCTGGTGATTGATACAACTTCACTTCCTTGATGATCATCCTGAATAAATCTCAGTATTTTCAGACATGATGTAGATGCCCTTTACATCCACATAAATCTTCAGCCAGGAGAAAATTAGCCAAGTCCAGACATTGATCTTGTGAGGTAAATTGTACCTAGGCAGCAGGGGATCCATTGATAAACAACGAAGCAATGCAGATAACTTACCAGCTTACTTTTAATCAATGCAGCTTCTCACAATGTATTATTCCAGTAATGGGTCTAAATCACTGTGCACTATAAGAGTTGTTTTCAAAACCTTTTAATCTAATTGGAAAATCTTCCTTTCTACTGGTAATAAACACTCACTAAACTGTCTGCACCTAATTGAGCTGTAGTAATTTATGTGAGCTCCCCACTGCTTTTTCTCCCTTTAATCAGACAGACCGCTTTACGTCTTTAACTAATGAAACCTAAGACTCTGCCAAGTAGATTTGATCAAATGTCACTACTGAATAAATCTTCATTAACACTGACACATCCCACAGCCTCTCCATGCCCCTCTTCATCATTAACTCAGAGCAACATCATCATAGGAAGGTGATGGCCACTACTTTATTTACATATATAATTAAGTAGTAGTCAACAATGTCACACCAAATAAGAACTTGAAAAGAAAATTTATTGTAGCTTTTTTGTCAGGACATAATGATAGTAACTGCAATGATGTATTTTTCCCTAGAAAGGAGATCTCAGCCCTAGACATGTGCTAGAAATGCCACCAGCTGCCATGTACTTTCCTAGAAAGCCTTCCCTGTTGTAAAGCTGTTCAGATCCGTCCTTATCCTTGATAAATAAGAATTTCTCCCACCTAGCAGGGCTTTGCCGAGATGTTTGAGTTGGTTTAGGTAACTGTACAACTGCTTCCCACAGGAGTGTTGGGTATCCACATGTGTGGTACCTAGCACAAACCCTTTGATGGTATTGCTGGATATAACATAAGCAGCACCTGTCACTAATAAATAGAACAGTAAAAGGTGGTACTCCCGTGCCTGCTGAGGGAGAAATGAGGGGATTTTCCAGAGTAGGCCAATACTAACCAGAATTAAAGTTACAGAGGAAAGAGTAGCAAACCAATATTCTGTGATGCAAAACAAAAACACTTGATGGTGTGAAAAATATTTATTTGTACAAATGGAAAATGGATGTTAAGGGTTCTAAAAGAATTAGGGTCAGGCAAAGTTATTAGGGCACTTAAAGTGACAAAACCATAGAAGAAAAATGCTTTTTGGATTTTTCTTAATGGCATACGTGACTTTTTTACACATGAAAAATCAGAGGTGCCAAAGGAAATGTTCAGAATATCAGCTGTAGGTATTTCAGTATGTTTAGCATTAACTACCCTTGTAAAGTTGATTCTGTACTGTCTTTCACTGTAAAGTCAGTCTGAATGAATGCTTTGCGAAGTCTTTGTTTTACTCATCAAATATTTAGTAAGTGGTAAAAGACAAAGAAAAGTTAGGAATGTGAATGCTGGTACTTTTATGGGAATTGGGATAAGTGCTGAAAGATGAATTGGGAAATGCATATTGAAATGGAATTGGGAGCAGGGACTCTGATGGCAAAGACATTAATTGCTAAACTGGACAAAAAGGAGTCAAGGAGCAGCTCATAGTGGCCAGTGATAAGGTCAGATAGGTTGAAAAAGAAGATAATTTTGACAGCGGAGTTTATCAAAAGCCTGGTGTCTGGCAGGTAATGAAGGCAGGAGAGACTGAACAGAGCCACATCTGACCTGGCTTGGCATTTTCCTTGAAAACCTTCCTGAGCTATGGTTTCGCACAGTACATGCATTGATTGAATTTGACCTGAAAAGCTCAGCAGACATTTTCTGTCTTCAGCATCTACTGGCAGTATATGTGTGTGTGTATGTAAATATGTGTATATATATATATATATACACAAAAATATAAATATATATACATTCCATATATATGTGCTTGTGTGAGCATGTAGTGTGTCTGACTCTTTCATAAACACCATGTGTCAGTGTTCTTCTAAGAAACCCACTGGTCCCTTCTACAATCAAGATTTTTTTTAGTGGCATAGAAGACAATTGAGTGAAAGTTAAGAAACAGAAGGCAGGACTAGGAAGGATAAAACAATACTTTTATACTTACTTTTTACAGCATGTCATGGAGACCAAAGGAATACTTGAGATTTGAGAGAGAGAGAGAGTGGATTTGGATTTTCTTTAGGCCTTTGTTAGCTATTAGCAAATTTTAGAACTATTCATCCATGGATAATTTTTTGTAAGGTTAATAATACTTTCTGGAATGTGTTTAACAATCGTTGTCTGGCCTTCCATCTTAGACAAACCACTTAAAATAAATGTCAGTCGTAGACGACTTTGGAGAATAGCTGGAGCCTGGCTGAAATTTTGTTTTTCAAGGGCAGACTTTAGCTAGAGATAGCTCTGTTCCGTTGCATTCCTGAGGGATTTATATTGGATTGCTCTAATACTGGAAAATAAAAGGAAAATTTGTAGTAGATGATTCATATTGTGTGAATTAGTTAGAGTCTGTATTTCTTTTATCATGAGAAACAGTATCAGTTCTGTTGTACAAAAATACTCTGACTGTGGAAGAAACAGTGTTTGAAAGGTGAAGATGAAAGGACAATTGCTGAGTATGCCTGGAAAAACAGGAAAAGGTGGAGATTTTAGAGATACCTCCTAGGCTGTGGTTACACTGAATATGACACATGTATCAGATTCAGAAGGGGTTGGTATCTATCATACAAATTCCAAAAATGGATCTTAATAAGGAGATAATTTTGTTGTAGATACAGTCTTGGGTTATTGACAGCACTGTTGGCTTTTTATTATATTTTAGCCTAATATATAGCATTTCTCACTGACTAATGTTTCATGCTGGCAATAAAGGCTATGGGTGGATCTTCTCATCAGTGCTGAGAAGGAATAGCTACATGACCCGTCAGAACAAAAAATCACTCCCAGAACCTCTGAGCTCTTCTGTAGCAACTGTGGGAGTCCTAAAGCTTTTCATGACTGAAAAAATCCGTGGTATAGATACACACATGCTTCTTGTCTGCATGTTTCTATCAGAGAGGAGAATAATTTGGTGCAATAACTCGTGCTGTAGCCCTGTGTTACACCTATTCCACTATGAGAGATGATATTAAGTTGCCTTTGGATACCTGGTATATACATAAATGCTGACGGTGAGGGAAGCAAGATACACAAATCAATATGATTTATAAGCAAGCTTCAACCCTTATTCCGTGAACCAAACACTTTTATACTATTACAGTTAATTATGCATACTAGTCGTAACACCATTGGTTAACTATAGAAAGCTACATTTGCGTGTCTTTCCCGCAGGTGGCTCTTGTTTAGGGATTCTTCTCATTCCTCTAACTGCAACTCCCTTTCTCGGTACTTTCCCAATTACTCAAGGATGGCCTTGGCTATTCTTGTTATCAGTACAGTTCTGCAGTTCTCATGTCTTGTAGTTTTACAGTTTCCCATTCCCACAGCCTGCAGTTTCCCATGGTCTGCGAGCCTCCTGCTCTTACACTTTACTTTGCTCACACAAGGCCTCTAATGTCCCATGGCCCCAATCCCTGAGCCATTCTGCAACACATAAATGCCAGTAAAAAGAAGTGTTTATGTACATTCTGAGAAACAGACATCACAGCAGACATTGCTGAACTTTATTCATACATAATTTATGTTTCTGGGCTATTATATCAGCATATCCAGAATATCCAGTAAAAGTGTATGTGATCCATTTGGACCAATGCCTGCCAGTCCCTGCATTCTCTTGTTTTCTTTTTTTAGTTCTTTAGCTCAGTGAATGTGAAAAACTGCTCAACTTGAGTATGCACACAAACAGAACCAGCAGATTAGAGCATGTTTTACAGCTTATGTTGTGCTACTGGAAACCTGGAACCTGTAGGTCAATGACACTGTTTTATTTCTTTTCCAATGATGGAAGAGAGAAAAAGATGAACTACAAGATGATCAAAAAGCATTTTTCCACTGCTGCTCCTTGATATACTATTCTCTGTAATATAAATGCTATAATAAATCATACTTTCTGTTTGTTCCATGTCTTGGGGTCAGTGTTCAGCACACTCAATGGAACCGGTATTTTTTCATGTTGTTCCAATGAAAGCCTGTGAATATGCTCCAGCCAGCTTATCTGATTGTTTGTTCTGCTCAGCTAAGCAAACCATGCAAGTGTGCCCAAACTAAATTACCTGCTGCAAGTCCATACTGGTGTCATTCCAGCACAGACTCTTCCATCTGTTTCATTTTATTCCCTTTCTTGTGTCTTTTTCCCAGTCATTGTTCATTAAAAGATGTGGAAAACAAAAATAATCATAAAAAGATATACAGCTGCTTCCAGCAGGCATCTCTGATCTAAATGCCAAAATACAAATTCAAGGAATGATGTTTCCTGGCCTAAAGTGAATTTATTAGAACAGGCAAGTATTCTTGGTCTTCAAATTAATAGAATGAAAGCATTACTAAATTCAGACACAGACATCTGTGTCAGATTTTTTTTTTCTAGTTTTTATGAGACTGGACATGAGATGTTACCAAAGTTATGCTTTTGTTCAAGAATAACTGTACCAAGTAGCTCACTACCTTAATCAGACTTACTTAAACCTTAACCACTAGGAATAAACTGTGGGCACATTTCTCGGAAAGAAGAGATGAATGGTGCAACTGGGAAGGGTGGAAAGAAGGAGCAAGAAATTTCAAAAAGCATTATACAGCTTGTAAGGACTTAAAATATGTTTTTTCTTTCAAGTTTCTGAACCTGTGCTAAATCTTTTGGGGGAGTGAATATGTGAAGGGTTTCCTAACTTGACTGTGAGACTGAGGGCTTAAAGAGCTTCAACTGAGCTGTCATCAGACAGTCCCCTTGGAGAGCAGAGCTTAGAAAGAAGTCTTCTGAAAAGTATGAAAGAGCAATTCTCTTTGATAAGGCATATCATCAACCCAACAACATAGAGGTAGCTGGATGAAAATTGGAAGAACATTTTTGCAATGTTTTACACACCTCAGTTTTTCCTGTGGTTACATCATGCTCCCAGCTCATGATTTTGTATTTTGCTTTCCATGATCTGAAAAAAAGGAAACTCATTTCCAAAGGATTCAAGATTATGAAGTCCTTGTTTTCCCAGGCAAAACAGTCTCATTTAGTTAAGAGTCTTCCTTGCCAGTGAATGTCTAAAACAAATTTTGCTGAATTAGGGAACAGTGTTATTTAAAACCTTCCCTCAACAGCAAAAACACTAATGAAATCTGTGGATGAGATGGTACCTGCCTGGAGTCATAGATGTGTCTGTATGATTAAGAAGAAATATTAATCCCATTTCATGAAATTGTCATTTCTCAAGATAAAATGCACGTACCTGTGCATAGCCTGCATCTAAACAGCTTGTCATGATTTAACCCCAGCTGGCAACTAAGCACCAGCCAGCCACTCACCCAACTACTCCCTAACCTCCCTCCTGCCTCTGGTGAGATGGGGAGGAGAATTAGAAAGTCTCACCCATGGCTTGAGATAAGAGCAGTTTAATAATTGAAACAAATTAAAATAATAATAATGAAAAGGAGAGAAATGAATAAAACATAAGAAAAACAAGTGACACACGATGTAATTACTCACCACACTGACTGATGCCCAGCCTATCCCCGGGCAGTGATCAGCAGCTCCCAGCCAGCTCCCCTCGGTTCAAGTAGTGAACATGCTTTGCTATGATATGGAATATCCCTCTGGCCAGTTTGGATCTGCTGCCATGGCCATGCACCCTCCCTCACTGCCAGAGAATGGGAAACTGAACCCTCCGTGATTTAGAGCAAGCACTGCTAAAGCAACAGCTAAAATATCAGTCTGTTATCATCATTATGCTCATATTAAACCTAAAACACTGCACTATACCAGCTGCTAGGAATAAAATTATCCCAGCTGAAACCAGGACACAACTGCATGAAGATAATTTACCTCTTACTTTTTTTTCCTGAAAAACTTCACAACTTCTAGAATTGCAGGATTACCTCTTTTACACGGGAAGATAATTCAAACTGAATTCAATAATTTTATGAAATTTGAAGCAAAATCCTCCTACTTAATCTCTACCAAAAGTATTTCCCTTTTCAAAGAAAATTTCTAGTAGGACTTTAGAAAAAATATAATTATTTATTAATCAATGTTATGCTGGAATGTTTTAGAAAAGCAGAGATAACATTCAAAATTTTTTATACTCATAAACTCTCATGGGCAAGGTTTGCTTCATCATAAGGCATAGAGATAAATTAACTGTTAAGCTTGGGTCCAAGTCTGAACTGATTTGAAGAGGATGGTCGTAATAGTTGGTGAAATGGTTTGGTGCAATATAAAGACAGACATTTATTGTGAACAGCTAAACCTGGGTGGCAAATTATTTGTGCTGTACCCAGTGGTTTGAGATCCATTTGAAGTAAGACAAAAGCATAATAATCAGTAGTACTTTCAACATAAATTTTTGTATGGTACAATTTGTACAATCAGTGACCTCTGAAAAAGTTAGGAAGTTGCTCTGTGTTCAGATATCAAAGCCTAGACCCATTTTATAAGCTTTTCCTAAATAAGCCCAATCTTTTAATAATGTCAAATATTCACAGGTAACAGGCTTTTTCAGAATATTTTTGGCAACACTATTTCACAGTTAAATTGAACATATGATTAACAGATTTTTTCTCCACTGTTTTGGTCTTTCTTATTTTATTACCTAATCCAAAGTCTACTGAAGTTGTTGGGTTCCTGCCTCAGGATAGTGAGTTTTGTTCTGAGATTCTCATGAATGATGAAATCATAAATTCTTTTTTAATGGACTTTTTTTATAAAATTTGAATTAAAAATTTTAACAGATAGGACCACTAGTGTTTTAGAAGGAGCTTTGTATTATTTTCTGATGCTATGCTCCATAAGTACTGTCTTATCCCTAGTAATTAACCTTCTGCAAGGAAGACACTTGTCATTGTAAATTTTATATTTGGTATTAGAATGGGGAGAGGATATCTCTTTTCACTTTACTTTCCTCAGTGAAGTGTATATTGTGCCCAAAATAATGCCATTAAGCTCAGCACAGAAAACATGAGTAACTGCTTCACGTTTCACACTAACGTAATTACAGAGGGTAATAGGACAGCTCCCTGCAAAATCTAGTTTTTCAAAATCAATCCTTTTTTTTCTTAGATCAATAAACTGGAAAAAAATTTACTGTACCATTTTGCAATTACACTTATAAATACAGTTTGACATCTAAAATGAATTTTTGTTTCCATTTCAAAGCTGATTAATTTGCTTATAATATAGTTTTCTCCCTATTCCATCACACTCATATACTTCTGCTGCAAAGGCCCTCCTGTAATTAGTAAGCATCAGCAATATCTTTCAGCACGAGAAAGAAACCCAGCTGCCAACTTTCCAGTGGGATGCCTACAATTCAGAGCACATCAGTCCGCAGTTGTGTGTTTTCTAAGGAAACTTCAGCTGCACAGGTAAATATGAAATCAACATTTAAATTGAGTGAAAGATTGAACAGAAGGTACAGTGATGATATGATTGACAGATATAAAAGCATTTTCATTGTGAAAATTATTGGTCCTGCATTTGCCAGAGAACATTCGTAATAAACTGGAAATTGCCAGTGAGCCTGTCCGACTGAGAGGCAGCACCTATATCTTGCAGAGATAGTCTATGGACTGCATAAACAAGCCATTCCCTGTCCTTGGTTTCTAGGGGAAGCCCCAACCTGCAATATGTCTCAAATATCTTTATGTGCCTAAATAACAAACATCCTCCCTCTTGTTAATTGCCTTTGTAGTCAATGGGCAGAAACAGGCATTTCCAGGCAGTGATTCACCTGACAGAGTATCCTTGAATGAGACAAATCATGCCTCAGGTGTGCCTCTCTAAGCATCAAAATTTGGCTGAGATGAATCTTGCCCAAATGCCTTCTGTGAAATATAATTCAGTCATGCTCAGGTGACTGGAGTCAGAGCTGGGCTGGACAAATTCTCCAGCCTAGCTGAGCCCCTAAGGCTGCCACTGAAAGAAGAGCATTTGGCCTGCATGATCTTAACCTCTGTGAGGTACCAGAGCTTGAGATCCTATGCCCTAAAGTGCTCCCTCTGCTTTTTTATAAAGTCCAAAAGAAAATCAGTGTCTTTTGTATCTACAAATCAAGACTTACCATACTTGTGGATATTGATATCCTCTCTATATAGGTATACAGAAATATATATATCTATAAAGAAACTTAGTGCCAAAGTAAATCATGTCTATAATAAAAATTATAGATGAGAACATAAATATAAAATTGAAAAATTTGACTAGGTAAGTGGAAGGCTTCAATTTTCATGCTCCTGTATTTTATATCATTAGAATCCTATCCAGTTGTTCATTCATGAAACTTGGTTAAAGTGCTATATTTAAAGATTTATGGACTAGTTTCCATATAAATATAGTACATAATTATCTGTGGCTTAAAGACAGACTATGGAAAAAGATAATCACTGTCATTTGTGCCTTGGAAATAAAAGGTCATGTTATATTTATATTTGTTTGAGTTTATGGTATCATAATGAACACATGCATTTGGTAAAAAATAGTCCAATAATATTTTGTGAAAATCACAGAATACCCTGAAGCCAAATGTCAGTGATCAGTTGTTCTTTGGGAATTGCAGGAATTTGCAATCAGCTATATTTTTTTCCCCCTGAATCCCTGTGTGTCAATTTTGTTTCAGTTCCTGGGGATACCTAGGTGTCATAAAGGGATAGATCTGTATTACTATTTACAAACTTCACAAAACACAGTGGTGGCTGGGAATTCCTTTCCACTACATAAAATGTAGCTGAGTTGTAAAATGCGGAGTGAAGGTGACATTTTTGTTCCATATCAATTCCCACAGCAAGTAAGCATAATGGATTCTGACCCAGAGCTCAGATTAATAAAATGACAGCATGGGAAATGTACTGGCTGATCCTCCCGTGTTGTTGCTGCCTTCTGACTTCTTTTCTTTTTCCTCGGGGTTTTATATTTTTTCATGATGGTAGTTTTCTCTTTAGCTACTCTTGCAACCAACGTGTGTTGCCTAGACATCTCACCTACGTGTTGATGTAATAACAGCAGGTCAACGACTTCTTACAGCAGAGGTGAGTGAGGCAGTGGATCTTTGCAGAACTGGGCCCTGGGTCCTGAGCAGCTAAACAGCACAAAACGGAATGCATCCCGGGTTACAGGCAGTGCTGAAGAAGATGCCCATAATGCAGAAAATAACTGGGCTGTCACATAAGGAAGTCTTCTGTTGGGGTTCAGATTATTTGTAATTTGGTTGAGTGTTTTTTTCTGTACAAACTGCCAGAGAGGAAACCAGATCATGTTGGACATGATTGTGTCATCTTTTGAAATGCTGAACAATTTTCAGCTGGTCTGTTTTTATCTTGAATTGAATTCATGTCATAAAGTACATCCAGGCAGTTATTCCCTTGCTCCTTTCTTTCCCCAACTCCAGTCTCAAGATATCCTCAACCACTGATCCTCATCTTATGGATTAGGGCCTGAAATACTGAACTGTATCTCTCAGATAAAAATAGCAATCCTCTGTCATCTACCAGCTTGGCAGGCCTCCCGGCCAGACTTGCACAGATTGCGTTTCCTGCCTGTGCTTTGAGTGTGTCTCCTGCAGTAATGGCATCAGGGCACCCTTGGCACGGCTTCTCTTGGCTACTCTGAAGAAATGCTTTTACTGGCAGTACGTGATGTGAATCAGAAACACCCTGTCCTACATAAGGACTGGCCTGGTTGGCCACCATTTCACTGATCCTCTGCTCTAATCATCCCTCCGCCTTCTTTCTCTTTACCATGGTTTCTTGTTCCCTAGCACCAGAGGATGGGCCAGCCACCCCCAGTCATAGGTTTGCCTTCTTCCCAGGAAAATGCAGGTACATGAACATGGCAATCTTCTGGCCTCTTAAGACAGTGGCACACATACAGTCATCATCTTCCTTACCAAACAGGTTTATCAAAGTGACCACTGCTGCTATCACACCTCCTTGAAATTTGCCTTGTCTGGGCATTTCCCCTCTCTTTGACTCCCTGCCACCAGTCATTGCTGCTGTCACAGCACGAGCCTAAGCCTTGACATCTTTGTTATTACAGATGACAACTAGCAATATCACCAGCTGCAGAAATCTATAGCCCCTTCACTGCTTTTTTGGAGGCATATCCCACTGCTCTGGAAACAACAGGAAACAAGTTTTCCACTTCAGGAAAAATATGCAGCTGCATTCTTACTTGTGGGACCTCTGCCAGGCTCCAGCCTGTGCTGCCTCTAAGTGCAGTTTGCTCACAAGTCGTTCAGGAGGTTGGTACACACACGTAGCACAAAGAGACGAGGCAGACAGTACCAATACACAAATACCATTCCGGTGGTGCTGTAGGTGGGGTTCTGAAGTTTTATCCAAGCTGTTGCTGACCATAGAAGGTTGGTCCATAAACATTGCTGTCAAGGATCTTCCTACAAATATCCCCTCGGTCCCACATCACACCTTGTGCTGGTTAAGTGGAGGGTGAGCTGTGGTGCAATAGAACGTGTGAATTAAACACCATGTCCCATGGGATTATGTCAACTTGCTTCATTTGCAATCAAAAAGTAACCTAGCATTGCTCATGTCCTGTATTAATCACAGAATAATAGAAACATGTAATCATCAAGGTCGGAAAAGACCTCCAAGGTCATCAAGTGCAACCTTTGAGAGAACACCACCATGCCAACTAAAGCATGGCAATAAGTACTGCATCCAAATGCTTCTTAAACATTTCCAGGGATGGTAACTCCCCCACCTTTCTGGGCAGCCTTTTCCAATGCTTAACCACCCTTTCAGTGAAAAAATTCTTCCTGATGTCCAGTCTGAACCTCCCCTGGTGCAGCTTTAGACTGTGTCTGCTTATTCTGTCATTAGTTGCCTGGGAAAAGATGCTGACCCCCATCTTACTAAAATACACCTTCCTTTTCTGTTGTTTTCTATCAAATCTGCATAATACTTTTGATCATCTAACAAGAACTTAATAAACTTTATAGAATTAATGGATGAAATCCTGAGTTAATGTAAATTTTGATAATTTAGCTGAAGTGAAGTCTACTTTGCATATCGGCGTCTGATCTAAACCCTTTTAAGATACTGTATTTTCCTTAAAGGAAAACACATAGCACTGACCAGCCTTACAAATGACCTCTTCATGTAAGGACGCTTTGAAGAGATATTATAAAAAAATAAAGCACTGTTTTTATTCCTTGTAATTATTGTGTTTTAAGTGTAGAATCTCAGGAATGGTGAAATTTTGTTATGACAGATGTACATGCAAACACGATTGCTTAATGCACACTGCCACAGAGGGATTCCTCCTGTTATTGCAGAAAATGGTGGTGTGAGTGTAATGAGAGCATGACTGATGCAGAAGAGGAAGGAACATATCTTGGCCAGTAAGCTTTGGTTCTTTTAAAAATTTGTCAAGCTGGGTTGACTTTTTGGTGAGTAATGGCTTCAGTGCCTTGGCTGGCTTCCTAAAACCATTCAGCACACATCCCGGGAAGTGCCTCTTTAATCCAAGTCTTTTCTTTTCATCTACAAACTGCCTCAGGATAAGTCTCAGTTGGTTGTGGTTTGGGGGCCCTGGTAAAAGTGTTCAGTGTAGGGAGGCTTTGTGCAAGACAGATGGCTCTTATTACAGATCTTTGCATTACAAATCGAGGGTAACCAATCACATGACAGGGGGTCTTGCTCTCGCTTTCTCCTTCCAGGCAGGTGTCCTTCGTATGAAGGTGGGATTTCAGGCTCTTTCCACAGCCAAAAGCCAGAAAAGTTATAGGAAATGAGCTGCCCATTTGAAGTATCTGTGATACCGTCTGACTCAGTATTTTGGTTATGAGCACAGGGTAGTAGCTTATTCCAAAGGAGTTTAAAGGAAAATGAAGCAAAGAAAACCTCTAAGAGAACAAAAACTCCACATCTGTCCATCCATGCTGAGTTTGATCAATTCTCGACAGTAGTTTCACCAGGAGAAGAGTATGTTTTCTGTACTTTCTAATGAAGAGTGATGCTTTATCACAGTATAGTGTATTTTGGGGCGATTATATTTTATCCCTATTCCTCAAGAGGGGTTTTGTGGGAAGATACATGGAAGACTGTTTAGCAAACACCATTTCTATAGATGGCAGTACTTAGCAAACAATTAATCATCTTTTACAGAGTCTGTTTTACTCCATTTTATTGCATTTGCTTTTTTTTCATTACTGGATATTTGATTAAAGGGACAAGATTCAGGTTTGGAGCCAATGTATCATGGATCAGCTCATGACTGCGGCACTGGAAATGTTGCTGATATCCTCAGAATCAATACATCTCTTTTGATAACATAGCTTCCCAGATTTTAATCTAGTTGGACACAGTTTCTGTCTCTCTGTCTCTTCTTGCTGGTAATCACAGCACATTTAGCCCCAGCAGATGGGAAATATGCTCACCACTTGTGGTTGATGCACAGTTGTAAAACATTATGGAGAAAGGCTACGAGGCATAATGATAAATGACCAAACTGGGATTTTTCCTGTTTTCTTTCTCCTGCATGAACAAAGCACACAAAATGACTTTTGAAGCAACATGTGGCTGTTGCCAGGTATGTCTTACAGCTCAGGTGAAGCACTGGGAGCTGCCATAATACATGTATATACTATACTATATGTTCTTCTTGTTGGTTGTTGTGAACACTTTTGCCACTCTTTCGTATGCAAGTTCAAACCAGGACACAACTCTGGCCCTTACAACTTTAAAATATTTCAGAGCTGAATTGAAATGCTGCACATTGGGCCTGTCTGTATCTGGTAATCTTGCCTGCATCAGAGGGTATCGAGTTTTCTCCTTTATGCTATTAATTTTAAACCCTAGGCAATATATGCAACAATGTAAGCTTTAGAAAGTCATTCTCCTGTTTTGCCAGTTCCCTAATTACTTCAACCCACAGTAAAATGTCAGTCTACCTAATTATGTGGTTACTCCTCTCCTGGGTCCGATATAGCCTGCAGGTATGCACAGTAATGTGGATAGCAGGTCTGACTGACGTAGCACCTTGCAGTTATTACACTGGCCTTTTGCAAAGTTGGCCAAACCTCCTGTGTCTTCAAGACACTGTTATTAATTTGAACTTCATCAGGTAAGGCTAGATCTGAAACAGACTATGGGGAGTTGTGAGAGTAAGGCCAGAGAATCTTATCTAGACCTAGAGTGTATCCAATTAAGTAGGTAAATCTTAAGGTTTTGGGCTTTTCCAAAATATCTGGGCAACCTGACTCTGAATTATCTCTTTTAATTGATTCTGTGGATCCAATGCCCAAAAGAGAACGTACTGCTTTGTTACTCCTGTTGTAGCAATGTTGTATACCTGTAAGCAGTCTCATAGTATGTTTCGCTTTTATTCCATTGTTCTTTTAGAGTTTTCTTTAAAAGCAAACGAACAAAAGACAAAATGTGCTCCTAAAAGAACAGCTCTACACTGTCCCTATCTACTGCCTCTCAGTGATAAATAGAGTAACTGTATTTAAACCAGCTAAAACTGCTAAAAATGCAGGAGCCTAAGCCTGTTCAGATTAGGTTTGAGATGCAGCACTTTATACTGAATCAAATGAATAGTGATGTTCCCAAATATCTCTCCAGTTTTATCTTTAGACAGTGAATTCCTTGGAGTCCTCTTATTATTGTGTATGGGAAGAGGTGTGCTGTGCAGGTCCAACAGGTGATATGTACTTCACGTACTAACAGCAATTAGTCTGCATGCTGAAGAGCCTGTGGTGAGTAAACACAGCTCCAGCTTGCTGAATTGTTTGAGGATTCAAAAGCACTATATTAAACTTGAAAGGATGGATAAATATCTGTGCACTTCCTAATTTTGACCAGAAGAGGAAGTGGAAGTACCATCATGTGAAATACCATTCCTACAACAGCTTTCAGCTGACTGGGAGTACAACACAGATTGTCGTGCAACTCTACATCCCCAAAATTTAGGA
This sequence comes from Pardalotus punctatus, assembly GCA_013400915.1. Taxonomy (NCBI): domain Eukaryota; kingdom Metazoa; phylum Chordata; class Aves; order Passeriformes; family Pardalotidae; genus Pardalotus; species Pardalotus punctatus. Next base: position 398,584 of record VZTX01016138.1, read on the forward strand.
AAGCTTTGTGTAGAAAGCTTTTCTAGGCTCCAAGGAGGGATAATTTATTATATATCATTCTCATTAATACACAGACGAAAGTGAAAAAGAAAAGACCACAAACTAATAATTAAAGGAGATCATGTAAGCTAATAATTTGGTGCCCTTTACAAAATCTTTTGTTGTGAAAGCCTGATCAGTTCAAGTGAGTATGCTTAGCATTCAATAATTCAATTTAAACAATCAGGGAATCAGGCGTCCAGTACTCGGAGGATGTCTGTATGAATTTTTGATCCCTATAGGGACTTCTGAAATTCTCAGTCCCAACCAAATAATTAATATCTAACACGATACTCTTCCAGATTGCATCAGAAATATTTTGTTCCTCTAAAAAATGCTACAATTTTTGTCATCAAGTCAACATTTCATCAAACAGAGATTTTAGTTAGTTTTGTTTTCCTTATCATATTGTAGTCTTCAGTCCAATTTTCTGATCAGCCCTTCTTATTTTGGAAAGGCAAAGAAAGTGGGAAAACTATGAACATAAAGTCAAGGCTTTCTGGGTATTAGTATTTCTTGTCTTATACTGATAGTGCATCATGCAGCAGCATAATACTAGAAATTGTACAATAGGTTTGAAACCGAGGGCAGGGATGTTTCATAAGAGGTGAATCCCATATGACAAGGGTAACCATTTCACTTTAAGCATTTTTGGTGCATTTGAAATGAATAGCTACTTACTTAGGGAAAGGAACAATACATTATTTATTCTCTAACATGATGCCACTGCCTGTGCAATGAAAACCTCCAACCAAATTGACAAGGGGAGCTGGAACCGAGGGCTGGGCATAGGCTAAGAGCATCACATTCATTACAAATTTAGATGGTAAGATAACACCTTCCCAATGAGAAAAGCTGCTGAAAAACCCTGGCCTTTATTAATGGGCCTCATGAGTCAATCTGCAGCAGTGATGTATCATCCTCATTTAGGGAAATGATGCGCTGCGAAAATGCATAATTTTAAAGAGCAAGAGAGTGGATTGAAACAAGTACACACCATAAGGAAGTCCAAATCTCTCATGATGTATGCTGATTTTCGGGTGGTCCCCATTTGCACGGCTGTTTAAGCAAGCACTCTAAATGGAAATGCACTTGACATTTTTGTGACTAGCTGTAATCAAACAGCATTAAAATTCAGCTGATCTCACAGAAGACGATTAAACAAATTTCTTGTTTGTTCCCTGTTCCTTCTAATGGGAAAAAGGAGGGAAAAGACACACTGATGAAAATGATCCCAGATGGAAAATGGTGTCTTAAAAGGAGCTTGGAGAGGAATGGCAACTTCCCGCCCCTTTTCCTAAAGCAAGAACCCTGTCACTGTATTATGTCCATAACCACAGGAGCCAGCATTCCCCTACGATTGTCAGGAGCTCTGATGGAATGAATATTCAGTGAAAAGCCTTAGGATTCAGCCTTTCACTGACACTGTGTTGGGTGCTAGAGGAGGGAAAAGTAACCCCTCTGGTTTTCAGAGTAGTTGTGTGCATGCTTTTCATACATTGAGAATAAACTCTGCTGCCTGGTAGTGCAGTTGCTTGCTCCTCAGACCATAATATTTGAAGCAATGTATCTTTCAGCATCTGTGAAACTTGTTACTGCAGTAATGAATAAGTTTTATAATGAGCTTGGTATCCAGCATACAACCCCAACTGGACTTCATAAACCCTCTGGTCTTTCTAAAGGTTGAAAATCCTGGCCTTGGGCTACAGCAGTGTTTGGGTCTCTCGTACGATACCTTGGGAGATCAGTTTACCTTTCTGGGTGTTCATTTACTTCAGTGAGTGTTTTTCCTGTGGTTAATACCACTGGGATACCAGAGGGTGAATGTCATCCTTGTTGCACCGGGAAGGCAGTTTGACAGAAGGACTTTTTACAGGGTGTTCTGAAGGCAGAGTTGATGAAGGCAGGTCTCCTCTGGGGCTGTGGCTGTAGCACTCCTGCAGCTGGCAGCACTTGGCTCCCTGCTCTGCTGCCACTGCAGCACTGTCATCTGCCTTGTCCCAGAGGGCAGCATCTGCGCTGGCAGCTCGGGGGGCAAAATTCAGTCTGCAGCTTGTAGAAATGGGCCTGGTCATTTTTGTAGTGTGTAGGAGGTGTTTCCAAAGGCGTTGGTGCAGGGAGATGTATCTGTGTGTGTGTTTGGGAGTTGGAGCAGGACTTTGACATGCTCACACACATCAAAAACCAGAGACGCTCACACGGGTGATGGAAAATGTTAGCACGGCAGCTCTGGGTGGGAACACATACAGGCACTGTAGCCAGAACAGATGCAGATGCTGCCCATGAAAGCCCCTGGCAGCATCTCCATCGCTGTTTCAGCTGGAAATGCCTGGAATAACACTTTTCTGGCTGAACACCTAAGTTGGGTAATCATAAAGACCATTCATGGGTGAGAAATGAGTCTTTCACCTGCCCTCTCCAGAGCAAGATCCTTAGAGACTTTTAGGAGATATTTGAGGTAAGTGAATCCCTGCCCCTGCCAAATGCTCACACAGAAAGAAAAGGCCTCTATGACCATGTAGATGGGTAGCTGGCATGGCTGATTTCAGTGCTTGTAGTGAGGGGAAAAGTGTTTTGGGAGGATAGTGCTTCTTTCAGCTACAGCCAGGAAACTGCTTCTCACAAAAATGACAAAGCAACTTGTCAGCTGGTCACAGATCTCCCGAGCCTGGGGTTTGTGAAGTTTAATTCTAGTCAGTGCTAGACAAAACTAGTTTCCTCTCACAAACCAGATACCTCGGTGAGAGATGGGCTTCCAGCCCCTCAGACACGGATCCCTCTTGCAGCCTTGGCTGGAGGTCTGTGCTGGAGGACCACGGGAGGTGAAGGGTTGTAGGGTTGGAACTGGAAGTCTCACAAAACACAAACTCTTGCCAGGGTATTCCAGCTCAGGGGAAGCTCAGGCAGGAGGTTGTGCCTTTCTCAAAGCAAGTCACCGTCAGGTTCCCTGCAGTGTTTGCTGAGGTTACTGCTTTGTTTGAGAAACCACAAACCACCTTGCGGCTCCCCCAAGGACTGAGTGAAAGCTATTTATTCCTGCAATATGCAGCTGTACCTGACTGACCACATTTGTATAACTATTCTGAATTATTTTTTAAATGTTAGTTCTGCCTACTACTCTATTTACGAGCATTGGTTACTTCATCAAATCCTGCTGTTCAGGATTGGTGGCTGATTTGGTTGGGACTAGTTTGGTTCCCAGTTCACAGAAAAATATAGTGTGATTTTCTTCCTTTTACTTTTTTTCTTTTTCTTTTTTTCTTTCAGCATTGCATTTTTTGTTGCTGTTCTTCTAAGATAAATGAGTATTTTATGGTAAAATATGAAAAGTCTATTATTCACCTCAGCTCCCAGAACGGCTCCAGAAATGCTACTCTGTTCTCTCAGGATAGAGATTATGTAGCAGTAATTGTTCGTATTTATATTTATATAGCACTTGTCATCCCAGAAACTCTAAGCATTTAGCAAACTTCCACTAATTTTATATGTATTCATTGCAGCTGTAGAATTTATTTGGGAACGTCCTAGTTGAAAGTTCCATTAAAATTAACTGAGTATCACATGATCACAAGAGTCAGATCTGATTACAGTTTTGGGGACCCTGATATCCAAATGTGTGTATCTCCCCTGTGAAACCAGTACCAAACATCTCATCACACTTCATGTTGCTTTTGGGGAAACTGAATTCTAAATGTTCATGGAGCAAATCTCAACTGACACAGGGTATTTAGAGGTAGCAGGACCAGAATTTACCATCTTTACTCTTCAGACAGTTGATCCAGCTACTTAACTCCTTTGTACTTTATTTGGGTAAGGCATTTAGAAAACATGCATTTACTTAATCTGATCTTTGTGCATTCTCCATTTTTGGAGGATCAGATCCTAGTGTCCTTTTCCACTGTCCTTCTGATGGGACTGCACAGGCCTTCTCAAATTTGTTAGGACTGAATGAATGTATGTGACGGCAGACAGTGGTTCTTTGTGGCTATTAGTAAAAAACTTACCTTCCCAAGAAATTAGAAGTTCATCAGGAAACTACGTGGCTGGGCAAGTTTGTTTTATATCTTCATCAGAAAACAATCCTTCCATTGAAACTGTTCATGTCCAGACTGTGTGGGCCCTGTATTGGTTAGAACAGGTCTGGTGGAGAAGCTTGCAGTGTATGCTATGCTAATTTTAACTTGTCTGACTTCATTTTGGATAGGGAGCAACTGCTAAATGAAGTTGACATGGAAGAAAATGAGTAAGTATGTGTTTTATATCAAAAGTTTTGTCAGAGGCAGAGATCATTTCCATGTTGTCAGACCCCAGATAATCATCTGTTTATTGAGTATGATTGGTTTGGAGTTGATGTATATTTAAAGAAATGTATTGAAATATTTGAAAAAATTAAATGTTATGTCAGTGTTGACTGATCCATATCTCTCTCATCAATTTAGTTCTATTACCACCCTCAGAGGAGCTGGGCAAGTTTCTTTATTTTATCTTCTACATTTTTTATACTTGCTGTGTTTAAATATATTCTGTCCTTACCTACTCCATACTTCTCTCTTTTTTGTTAGCAAACAATTTTTTCTAAAGTTTTTGTTTCTGAAAAACTACTTTCTTATCCAAGAAAAGCCACTTGATATAAAAGCAAACATAGAACAGAACAACTTCCTCAGTAACAGCCCCTTTTCTGGTTATGATGGAGGTGGGTAACTAGGCTGTACACTGTAACCTGCAAACATCTCTTTCTCCCTTTGAGTAGCTGCTCTTGGTAATCTCTGTGAAGAAACCAGTAGGGAACATATCTTCTTCATCAATGTGACTGCCAGTTGAATCTGTGACCTGTCCTGGTTTACTCTTTTCCTTTTTTCCCCTCTGTGATTTTATGCAAAAGAATACACAAAGACTTACCGCTCATCCTATTGTTTAAGAGAGGCGGTTGTCTCTCAAACTGGTGCTGTTACTGCAGCACCATGTGCTTCCTTTGCTGTTGAGGTTCAGGGTGTGCATTGATATTAGAAGACCTGAGGTGCTTTGGCAAACAGTCACAGAGGTGAGAGATTTTGAGAGAAAAGTTTTACCACTCCTTGCGGAAACGGTGTGTGTGTTGTTTAGGGTGCTGTGGAAGATTTGAGCTCCCTTGATGAGAAAGAGCTAAGCTTGCTTTGACAGGAGGCAGTAGGGTGGTAGCATGCATTTGGGAAGTTACCTTACAGAGCAACTGAGGCAAAGCAAGTTGTTTCCATGTAGTACTGTTTTGCATATTAAAGCCTTCAAAAGTACTGCAAAAAGGCAAAGAATGCTCCTAGGTAATTATGACAGATGTTACAGCAGCCTCCCCTATGAAACATCTTTAAAACTAGAAATGGATTAAACTTTTCTTTCAAAATTCATTGCTTAATTCTTCTCCAAAGTGGTTGACCACTTTTCCTAATTAAAAACTGGTTCTTCTATGTAGATACACAATTTTTTCCCTCTCTTGTGGGCTAGAAATTACAAGGAAGTATGGCTTTACTTAAGCGTGGCACAAAACTCCAGTTTTCATGCCTCAGTGAGGAATGCATCTTTCACGGAATTTGTATCCTAAATTAATCTGCATATTTGAACACATACATGACAAAGTTTTCCATAACTCTTTTATGTTATTTTTTCACTGAGTCTCAACTGAGACCAAACACAACAGTAATAAGATCTTTTGGGGTAAGTTTTTCTGGCCTCTTTACTCTAAGCACGCTGCAGCACTCTTGCTTTCAGTAGCCCTGGTAGCTTTGCCTCAAATGCTTCACTGAAGATGCAACTGCAGTTTTTTTTCCAGCAAGGTTTCTTGAACTTGCATGATACCAAGTAGAGTTTTGAGAAATGTAATCATGATAGAAGTGAAAGAAAATTATGCTGCTCTTGAAGTTCCTTTCAGGAGAGAAACACGTACTTGGCAGCCTACTGGGGAGACTTGAGTGGGGAAGAAGAAAATAAAATGCTTTTCAAAATCCATGTTGTACACCTGCACACACATGGAAGCCTGAAGTGACTGGTAATCCTCATGGATGAGTAGTTGTGTTACACTATGCCCTTTTGTTTAGTGCATTGGGAAAAACATGAGTTGATAACTTTCAGGTGGGAATTCCCTGACTATGCAAAGTCATTTCCAGAGGGTGCTGGAAAACTCATTAATCTGTCCAGTTGTTTAGATTGCCAATGCTCTACAGAAGCCAGTGGCAGTAGCATAGTTGCCACAAGCTGGAAGAATGGCTATAAAATCTTTGTCCTTGAGATTTCCTCTTGACACCTGGCATAACTATGTAGTGACTGGAAGCTAATGTTATTCAATGGTTTGGATGCAAGGAATGGTGGAACACTGTACTGAAGAGGATTTGTTTCTCTAGTGGCTGAGGATTTTGGTGAGGATGAGAGGGAAATATATTCTGCTGTTGAATCTGTGGAACCTATTAGGAAAGGGTGGGTGTTGAGCATCCAGGTTTCCTTTCTGAACCCTTTCTGTATGCAATAGTCCTTTCCATAAAAAAGGGGCTGCAAGGGCTCAAGACAAATGTAATTACCTTCCCTGTGAAGGGGATCAGTGTGAGGAGCAGCAGGTTGTGTTAGTCTTCTGTGAAGCAATTTTTCTGGTGTCATCAGGCTCCATTGAATGAACCCAAAAAGGGACTGTTTGCAGAAGTGTTGAACTTGCAAAAAAGTTTCCCAGATTGTTAGTGTTTGCCAACAAATCTGTCTTGTTTTTGTAATTTAGTAACAGCTGCTGTCTTCATTATCACTTCTCTTATTGCAGGCCTTTATCTGAGTGATACTGCATAACAATTTGCTCTACAGCTCTGAAAAATATCTGTGCAAAACAGAGCTCTGGATGGTAGTAGTTCATGTCAATTTTAAAACAGAAATAGAACTTTTAATTAAAGCACACTTAGGAAGATTGTGGTACATACTAAATATCTACTAAAGGCATATTTTCTATTCAGGATAAATCGTTGTTCTGTTGCCAGTGTTTGAAATGTCCTGATAGAGGGTGCTGGTGCTTTATTTTAACATCTAAAAATGGATCAGCTTCACTTGCCTTTCTTTTTAAATCTCACCGTGTTTTTTGTGCTGATAATAAACCCTTAGGAAAAGGCTGGATTTTTATCCTTGTTTTGTAATGACGTGTGTTAGGATCAAGTCCTACACCAACGTATTAAAAAATAAGGATCTACTCTAGAGAGTTTGATTAGTTTGTTTTTCTGAGTGTGGCCAAATGCTGAAGTTTGTAGGAAGATCATGATCCTTTCTCATTCCAGGTCTCTCTTGCCTGTTTCCCCTCCATATTTTCCTATGATAACATAGTACCAGAACCCACAGTCCCTTTACTACAAGAAAAGAAAGGATTTGATCACAGACCTGCAGGTGCCTACTGTGACCAGTCACTGCAGCAAGATGTGAAGCACCATAAAGAATGTCTTGGACATGGTTTAAGACTGTGGATTGAGCTCCCACAAGGACCAGTACAAACCAAATCAACTTCTGTGCTAAGTAAAATGTTTTAACTTTTTTTTCCTGACACAACTTATGCCAGTCTGTTTATATGTCTAATAAAAAAGAAAAAAAAATAAAAGAAAGGGCAAAAAACCCCAAAACACTACTGCACATAGTCCTGCACCTGAGGAGGGGATGTGGACATGAACACATGACAGATGTTAGTCACATCACTTCACAAACTACTGGAGAACACTCAGTTGCTCCAGTGATGAAGTGGACATAAGACCTTAATGGAAGAGAATGGAATAGAAAATTGAAAGCCATTCCATTATTCCTGGGCCTAAAATATACATAACCCATGACAGTACACTCCTGAGGAAATGTGCAAACCATCTACCAACAGCAAGACAAAACAGCTTTTTCCACTCTCTTCCTAGGACTGAACATTTGGTTGTCACTGTCCCTGCTGCAATGAGTTTTGGCATAGATGCATCCACTGGGAAGTGTGATTATGAGGGTAACATGTCTCCTATCACCTTGTATAATCTTGTTGATGTGCCCCACCAGGATGCATGTGAAGCTAGCTCTTTTTCACACCTGAATCCCCTCAGGTCATAACAGCCTGCGTTTAGACTGCAATGTGAGGAAGGGTATTAAGATTTGGGATTTGTGAGTGCAGGAATGCAAAGGCCTCTGCTGCTAGAGAGGATTTTTCATTAGTTGTCAGCAGCACTGTCTTGTGTCTTTGTTGTAAAAGACTGAGGAGAAAGAGGCCAATTGAACTCAGAAGCAGTTGTGATGCCCTGTGGCATAGGTGATCAGCATTATTATGAAATTACTAGGTAGCATTACCTTGGAGCTGAATAAAAATGTAAAACCTCAAGTATTTTTCTCCAAGTGAAACCTTTAAAAAAATGTACTTTCTGGCTGATCCAAAATTACTTGTTTGTTCCAGAATCAGTGACTGATTCCTGTTTATCTTAGCAGGGAGCTACAGAACATTTTGCTCCTTAGGCTACAATCAGATCAGTTTCTTCTCCCTTATCTCTAATGTCAAAGATCTGGAATGGATACTTTGGCTTATCACTGGTGGTTAGGCAGCTCTAAACAGAACTCAATTTCCTCTGCCAAATGAAGTGGTGCAAAGTAATAACGGCCTTTGGATGCAAAGGCTAGTTCTGTGATAATTCATAATTTATATGAGCTGTTACAAATACTCCTGAACTGAAAAATCTAAGTGCAAGCTCTTTGCCTGTATTGATAGGGTATTCGCTCATGTTCGATACTTTTGAGGAAATGTTTTTAATGTCTATGCCACCCTTAATTGTTTAGATTTACTTGCACTTCTGTTATCACACTTCAGCTAAAGTATCCCTCATGCAGCTTTAGCTTCTATGCTGTTTAATGCAACATACTGACTGTATTTTTAATAGGTACTTTTAAAGGGAAGAGATTATACTAGTCTCTACCTGCTCCAAATACCTGTCCTTGTAAATGAACATCTCTTGCAGCTACTGATTAATGACAGCTACAGCCTCAACTGAATAAAAGTAATCCTGAAATTAGAAATATAAATCCCAGCTTTAGAGACTCTTAACAAGTACAGCAAGCTATGGAAACCATAGCCATAAGCTTTACAAAGGAAATCACTAGTAACATTCTTTGCTATATCTAAAAGGCATGTGGAACTTCAGGAAATGTAAGACACGTAACTCTCTAAAACTCAGATGGGCTTCCAAGAGCTGAATAAATCACTTGAATAAGAACCATTTTTAGATCAAAAATGCAGGGTTTCTGTAAGTTGTCGTTTTTTTGTTGTTGGGTTTTTTTGTTTTTGTTTTTTTTTTTTTTTTTTGTTTTTTTTTTTTTAATTAAAAAAAACCCTTAAAAACTTTATCAGCAACACTTTCTGTTTTGGGAAATGGAAATTATTCATCAACTTGGAACTATTGTAATCTCTTCAGATGCTTAGTGCTCCAAAAAGGTAATTTTAATAATTGAAAATAATTGCAAGTAGTGACTAGTGGCTATTATTTTCTTAATTCTTTTATAAATTGCTAGGACGTGCTTTTGTATGTGCTATTTACAATCTATCTGATCTGGCTATAATGTGAGAACTGCTCCTCCAAAATGTATTGTGCAAACTTGTAAACTCCAGGAAAATCATCTGTGTAGGCACAGACCATCTAACAAATGACGCTGAGGCACTCCATATGCCAAATTCTCTTGCCAGTGTGTAAAGAAAGGATAGAGGTTAGCTCCTGTTTTTAATGTAGGTTTTAGACACAGGGAAGGATGTGGATTAATACAGTGAAAACACATATTGACATACGAAATAGATGAAAATGGAATCACAAAAACCATTTATTCCTTTCTCCTAGTGGGTTCTGGCTTGGATTCAAGCAACTGGACAATGAAAGAGGCAACAGACTGCACATCTTGACTTTCCTCCAGCACTCAGGTACTGAGTCAACAAAATCTCCGACTGTAATATTGTGGACAGTATTTATGCAAATGCTTGTATGTTTGTTTTGGGAATTAAGAGTGATCCAAAATATGTTTTTCAGTGACTTCACGGTGAGCTTGTATTAAAGCACTTCGGTGCTTTGTTGGATAACACTAGGACACATTGAAATATCACCACCCAGCCTGTGCAAACCAAAGATTTTACCTTCAGCAGAGCCAACAGAAGGGATCACATTCCCTTCGGTAGCCAATATACCTCAGCTGGCTCAACAGTATTTATTTGTGGTTGGAGCAAGGGGATTCACTGTCCTTGGATTGGAATCTTTGTTGTGAAGAGCCCTGCCAGATACACTAAGCACTTTAAATATCTGAGCAGATGCTTCCTGGAAGGAAGCCCTGCCACCAGCATCAGTAAGCAAACTTATTCTTTACCTTATGAAATCTCAACTTAGTTTATTTACCATCTTTGAGAAGCTTTTCCCACTGAGATTAAGCTCCTGAGTTTCTGAACTTCCTGAAGTTTTGCTTTTTACCTCCATCAGTTTAACTTCAGGGTCATACCATTTCACCAAATATTGATATATCTTCCTTTTCCTTCTGCTCTTTTCTCTGCTGCCAAACACCCCATTCTCTTTTAAGACTACCTTCAGGTCCCAGCTTTTTCCATATTTCTGCTTTGCCTGCTCTCATTAGTTATCCCTCACTCTTTACACTTTTCAGGCCATCATTACTCACTTCAAAGATGTTACTGAGTCCTGAGAAATGTATAATAGTCAGAAATTTATAGAGAAGGAGAGGGAAATAGGACTTTTGTCTGGCTCTCTGCTTTTTTATTAACAAATACCCTTCGGTAATGAAGACTTCAAGGGAGCTTCCTTAGGGTTTAAGAAGAGAACAGTGTGAAAGTTAATTACCTGGAGCCAAGAATCTGTATTTTCCCTTCAGCAGTCCAGTACTATGCTTTAAAAGCAATCAATGGAGAGTTGTCTGGCAAACATTCAATCTTTCCTTGAAATGTTCAGTGTAATTAGACCCTCTCCTGTCTGTCAGGAGAAGACAAATTGTTTGTGGACTATTAACGGTTGAGTACTGTAGTATGTCTTCAACCTTTATCATAATTATATTACCAATATTCACGGAAATTTCCCAAAATGAGAAACGGGAATTTATTACAAAGCTAATTGCTCGACAACGAATTGCTGTTTTTCATGGTGAAATACTCTATTTATTTTTCCCCTCATTTTTTTTAGGGCCCTCAGTATTCACAATGCATATACAAACCAGTTTGGAAGCTTTCCATCAAGATTCATCTATCCCATTTCTGTGGCTCATTTTAGTTTCTAACTGGGGTGATGAAACACTGAACTAAGGAAAAAAAAAAAAGCTAGTCCATCTCCATCCAAAATTAACTGGTTGAAGAGACACAAAGTTGTCATTAGTTTTGCAGAAGCCACCGTCAGCTGCTTATGCATAAAGAAGTGTTGGAATTTTTCTTTGCTGATACTTTGTTGATGCTTTAAAGCCACTGTGCCTTTGGTGTCGCTCTTGCCTGATAACTGTAAGTGATAATGTGGTTGCTATGATGCAAAGGCACACTGTAGCCTCAGCCCAGCAAGAATGACAGCAGAGATGCGTATGTGTGGGTTGGAGACGTGGTGGGAGAGTTGGTTTGGGTTTAGGGAGCAATAATAATAATTTCTGGACTGTTTTGGTGATGAACCTTGTCACCTCAAGCCTTTGAAATTTGACTCAAACAGTTGATTGTATTAATAGGAAAGTCAGGGGATGGATGAGTCAGTTTGTTTGCTTTGTCACTTTTAAAGCAGCTACTGTTTCATAACATTCAGTCATTACAGAGTGCATGTGTGGGGGGAGTGACAAGATTTTTAATGTAATTGGCTGACCATGTTCAGAGTCAGCTACAGATGAAGTAAATTGTCTGTAAAACAGGATACTTAGCACGTTAAAAGAAAAAGAAAGCATATCTCTAGGTCAAGCTGACCATGAAGTTTTGGAGGACATGCTGAGCAAGCAAACTGAAATTCAGCTGCCTCCTTCCAAAAGAAGTGGGGTGGAGGGGGGATACTTGAAAATCGCAGGTTTCAGTGAGGCTGCAGCTATTTATGCCAACTGGGGGTCTAACCTAAAATATAGAGGTGCATTGTGATATTTCATTCTATGTAAGCCTTAAACAGGGAGTGATAGGAATCCTTCCTGTTTAGTACTTTAGATCAAACAGACTAGGGGTATAGAACTTAGTGTGTTTGATTTTCATTATCTTCTGTGGTGCTGTCTTGTGTGCTAAATTTCACATTGGTGATGTGCAAGACATTATAGAATGGAAGGATGCCAATTGCTTACCTTAAAAAAGTTGCATGTTTCTCTGCAGTGCTGCCAAGTAACTGATCTGCATCACATGGTTCTTATAATGATATATCCATTTATTATTTATCTCTTGTTCCTGTGTGGAGCACATCTCTGGTATGGTGGCTCTTCCCAGTTTGGATTAAGACCCATTTCACTGCTCACCTCTGTGGGCTGTTTTACATCCAGTCCATCATGTTCTGCGTGTGCCAAGTACTTTCAGAACAAGCTTGTTTAAGCTTTGTTGTATTAACATGCAGCCTTTTGATAGCTTCCCCAGTCATGGCAACTTCTCTTTTCGTAAAGCTTTCCACATAAATGTGCTCTTACCCTGTTCTGTGTCCTGTCCCCATGTGTTGTCCCTGGCTTTTTCTCCATTGTTCCCCTGAGTGGGCAGAGTTCCTTCATGAAAACATCTTTTGTTTTCTTCCCTGTTTTTTGAAGGCTTATTTTCTATTATATTCTCCAGGGTTATGCTTGCTTTTTCTGTTTTCTGTCTGTCTAGTCTATATTGACTTTCTTGAACATTAAAGATGCTTAAAAGCAGTTTGAGAAACACATTCAGAACTCTTAATTTCCTAAATGGTGTTTTCAGCTTTCTTTTCTTCACTCAGACAATTTCTGTTCCCTGTGGAGGCTGAAAGCATGGGACTGCCTGTCTCCTTTTTTTTTTTTTTTTCAAATGTGACTTGCAAATTGATTAGATATTATTGCAGAGCAAACCATGCATGAGTATAAGGTGAAGCCTTGACAGATCCTTGTGCAAGAGGTACACAAAATGATTGACACTGCTCGGGGCCACTTTACAGGGTCTGTGGTAGGAAACCAAACACTTTCCAGTTTCTATTTGGAATCCTCAGCCAACTTCCATGCCCTAATCTGCTTCAGGGTAGTATTTCTCTTGCTGGGGTGCGGCGTTGAGGTCCATATTGTTTTTCTGGGCTTTCTCAGTGAATGTGATCCAGAAGACACAATGTGGAAATAATGTGAACCTCTGCTTGCAGCTCTGTGGCTGGAAGGACTAGCAATAATTTTGTATTTTGAAGAAAAATCTAGGGGATTAAGATTATCTCCTTCAGGAGAAAGCAGCCTAAGAAATTAACCTTAACATGGAAGAGCAGGCATGGTTGACTTTGGTATAAAACAAATTCCTCACAGCAGGGGGTGAGTTTGGATTTACGCAAAGTACAAAGGCTGTCTGTGTAGTGGGGGACATACCAGAGTCTCATTGCCAGGAGACAGATATGCTGCATATCTTGCCTACATCACAGGGGAATATCAGACAGACTGACCTACACAGTTGCAAAAACACAGGCAGAGTGTGACAGCTCCATTCCCATTCCAGCTGCAACAGTGGCTGCTGGGGGCAAGTCAGTGGCTCTGGGTCATATCAGCCACAGCAGCATGCGAGTGTGTTTCACAAAAGGAGCAACACTAAGAAACTGCAGATAAACAGCCCAGATTCTTCAAACTGATTTTGTGAAGTAATCTGGATGATAGTGAGATTTTTAGACACCAGTACAATGAAAGGGTGCAGACATTGTTCCTGTTTGTTTTCAAAGATTTGATCATTTCATGAATAATATATAGTTATCTTCTTCATATTTTGCCCTGTTCTGTGTACTCAAATTATCTTGGATGTTTCCTTTGCCTTTAAAAAATAGAGTGACATTGAATAATGACTGATCTGCACAGGACTGTGCTATAACTTGTACCCAGATTCTGCTTTGCTTGTCTGTAGCTATGATTACGTGCTCACTTTTATGTGTTAGTCTGCCTTTTTGGAAAACTGCAACCCATTGATACCAAACAGGAATGCTCAGACTGACCTGCCTTTTTACCAGGTGCCAAGGAAAGGGGTAAGTGTAAGGTTACTTCTGTAGCTCCAAGCAGGAACTAACACTTGCACCACTAACACATCACTGCATGTGTTTGTTTTTGTTTTTGATTTTTTTTTTAGTGCCTGCTTGATAAAGGTCTCCCAACAGCATCAGCTTTTATAAGACCTGGCTGGGTCTTGGAAAGAACAGTAGGAGCTCAACAGAAAACATCTGAGGACTTCATAAAATGGCATGGATAACTTTGTTCAGGAGAAACATGTGAAATATTAGGATCATGAATCATTGTTTAAAGAGGGACAGTGATTATGACAGTAATGCCTTTGTACTTGAAGTGCTGTAGTATCTGTAGGCGGGATGGTGTTTGACAACAGTGCCATATGAACAAATGTTTGTCTAGGGACTGCTGTAAGGCATGAGTTCTTCTGATTACATATTTGATCTCCTCCACGTCTCTTTATAAAGATCTTTTAGGAAATATTTCCTTTAACTACAACCTTCTATGCTCTTCTGCCAGAAGTCAATAAAAAGGCATTTGATGATCTATGTGGAGTGAGAGTCACAGAGCACAAATAAATGACACAAGTATGATGTAATTTTTCTCAGTCTGAAGCAGGCGACATCAATTGCAGAAAAACTGAGCTACATGGAAGAATTCGGGGCTGCAGGAAATCTGTGGTTTGTTCTGAGGAGGATCCCTCATTTATCCCCTTATTCCAGGAAAGACACATTGTGAGAAGACTCCAGGAAAGCCTGTAATTGCATTTATGATAACTAAAATGGGTGCTCATGTCCAAGACACGATGATCACTCAGACATTTTGTACCCCTCTAGCCCTAACCCTCAAATAAAATCTGTGGATTTTGGGGGTTTCATAAATGCCACCAAAGTGGCAGAAAACAACTTGCATCCCTGTAGCAGTTCTGCTACTCTTTGCTGTGCTGTATCTGTGTCATTCCTAATGTTTCCAACTTGTTAATTTGTTTTCTGCCTCTCATCCAGCTATCTGAACTCTAGTGCAGTTTCAAAGTTTAAAAAGCATCTGTGATTTTTGGAACTTGTGGAGTGGTTTGAATATTTTAATGCTCTTTCTACAGTTTTCAGCGTCAATAAAACTGTTATAGACTTTTAGAGGACAAATTTATCTTCATGAAGGATCTGCAGGCATTGGCAGCAAAGATAGCAAGTGAATTGGCTTATCCAAAATTAGCCAGATTTTATTTTGACATTTTAAATGCAACACATTAATACCAAGTACAGACATCCTAAGGTAGACTTTAAAAAAATTTTGGCATGCAACTGAGTTTGGTCCAATAGTTGTAATTTATGATTCATATTGTCCTGTGATCATGCTATTCAGAAGATTTCTGCATGATTGTTTCTTAAAACCTGTCCTGTACTTTTTTTTTTTTTTAAACAGGACTTTTAGGATGTTATTGGCATTGGATTTTTTTTGTAATTTTCTGCGATAAGGTTACATTTGGTGAGAGGAAATGCCTTGCTGTTGAAACCTCAAGATCAGCAAATTGCCTAATGTTTATCAGGCAGTTAATGACATGTAAACATGCTTGGGTTTTTTTTCCCCAATAAGCATTAAAGGCTTAACTTTTTATTCCCTTTAAAACAGCCTACTCATAAGTAAGGCATGCTGACCATGAAAATTGTGACATGATTGTGTCACATCCACTGCCAGCCCTGAGGTGTGAGTTAAAAGCTTTTATTAATAGCTCCTCATCAGCAACCGAACTTTTTCACATGGGAAAGCATAAAATCTCTAGGCGAAAGTTAGCGTTTAATATTACATTTGCAGGGGCAGATTTTTCTTCATGTGTAGTTAAGAGTTGGGTAAAATGGCTGGATTATCAAGTAGTAGTTCCACTGCTAAAATGCAGTAACAAATACATTTACACCCCGTATGAAAGTTGATTGATGGATCTTTCCCTCCTGTGCACATCTGATTTAGAGATACAGATGGTTCTTCTCTATAACCTCCCATGTTTTTTGCTAGACTGTAAATTCTTCAAGGAAAATCTTTATCTTGTCTGTCTAGCTTCAGTTAAAGATTATTTCTAAATGTGATGTTTGCTTTTGGTTTTTTTTAATATTATGTTCTGAGAGCCTGAACATACCTAAGAGACATAATTAAAATGTTTATCTACAGTATGCCTTGGTTTAAATTAACAAGTCTTTTGCATGTAATGCACTACAAATGAAGAGCAGCATTTTTGGGTGCTCCATTCTCCTTTCCCCTCTCCTTCATCCCCCATGAGCAAGGAAAACTACACACTGTGTACCTTAAATATCCCTTGTGGCACCTTTGTAAGAAGCTTCTTAAAGGTTACTCCTAGAGCCTGGCTAAATGTTACCAGGTCTTTAGGGAGAGTGACAACGATTCCCATTCATGTAGAGCTGGATTCTTTTACATCTTTTAAGTCTGGTAAACCTTATGATAACAGATAAGAGATACTTTACCTCTAATATTTCATTTTATGCTTTAAAGTGCACCTGTTCACCTGTGCTTTACAGTCAAAATTAAACATTAACAGCTTCTCATTAGTATTAGAAGCCTTTTGGGAACATCAGCTTTCAGGAAAAAAATATTTATGTTGGCCTGTGGATGAGTTTTCAAGATCACAGAGGCTGAATGTCTCAGGAGTGTGGTGTGGGAAAGTGCACCCTTGGCTTCTTGGTTTGAATCGGGAGCAGCTGAAATTTCCTAATCTTAAATGGTGCCCTAAATTGCAAAGCAAAATTTGGAAATTGCAGTTGTAGAGACAAGCTTTGATGACAGGCAGTACAGCTGACCTTGATTGGAGGAGAGCTGATCTGAATCACCGGGGCAGATATTTTCCTAGAGATACCTGGGAAGAGGTGGGAATGGAGGCCATCTGAGCTGAGCACCCCACAAGGCAGCATTTCACACCTGGAGGGGCTGGCTTGGGGAGTACCATGGGGCGAGCAGTGGTCTTGCTTGGCTGGGACATTTACTGCAGGGCTCTGCGTGTTTTGCACACCCTCTGAGGAGACTGCAAGGGTTGCATGAGGAATCCTGCAGCCAGTGATATTTCTTTTGCAGTGTTTGAAATATATGTGGGGTCTTTAAAGAATACAAATGTGTGTTGTGCTCTAGCATGTCCTCAGAAGGGAGTTGCCCTGAGTGGTGTTACCTTATAAAATGCTCTCTTTTTCTAATGGCTTTTATTTCTGGCTAGTTGGGAGAACTTAATTTACAACATGAGTAGCTATAAATAGCAGAAATTTTAAATTAATGTTGTCACAATTTTCTGAGGATGCAATGCTAGCATTACATTTGTGACTATGGAATTCTGTTGCTGTACAGGTATTTAGGCTCATAAATACCATCACATGTGTTTTATTTCAAAATGATTACAAAGATGCATCATTAGCACGAGAAACAAGATTTAAAGAGCAAGCCCAAATGCATCCCAAATGCTAAAACAGTGTAACTTTAAAGTATGCTTATTAGAGTAAATATCTTAAAATTTACTTTTGATATGTCTGTGGATAATTCTTGTCATTTTATTGCCACAACTGGGAAAATCATCCCATGATTTCCCACCTGTATAAGTAGGATTTCTGAACTTGTATTGAGTCACTTGTGTCCTGAAATATGACAGTTTACCAGGGTTAAGTAACTGGATCCATGGATACATTTGGATAGAGATTTTGACAGCTGCTTGTTGTGTTTGTATGTGTATAAATACCACTGTATGTATCTCTGTGAGTGTGTGCTCTGAACTTTTTGTCAGTTCGGATAATGATTTACATTAGCTGACATTCCTGAACAGCCACACTGGGTGATTCCTCTTCAGGGTTAAACCCTGGTTATTTACAAAGCCTCATTTATCACCTTTTTTTTTCATGAGTGAGACGTATAACTTGTGCGGAAATAATAGAATTCAGGAATATCGGTGTCTGGGTCTAGATGGTGAGAAAAGGCTGTGCATGGATGTACATTCTGAAAGGAAGGGAGCATTTATGGTGAAGCTGGATGGGACACAGGAGAATTGGAGAGTGCATCTCTTGTTGTGCTCTTGTAGACCGTTCTGACAATCTTGACCATAAGTAATCCTTATCAGTGGGATGTAAGTAGACACCTTGATGGACGATTTAAACTGTCAGCTTTTTGTTGCCTAGGTAAAAATTTTAGGAGTCCCGAGCTGACCCTCTGAACTCTTTTTTTTTTTGTTGGGTAACTTGTGTCCCTTCATATACAGATGAGTTTTTAGGGAGCTTAGCAGAGCTTGCTGTGGCTTTGTTGAGAATAGAACAGTTTTTCAGTCAGCTGTCTCTGCTTGTCCAATACCTTTGGATCGTGTGTGGCATACACAAATCTATTTTCTGATGTGAAAAGAATATTTTACCAATACTCGATGCCCAGGAGGGTGTTATGCATGAACCTATGTCTGAAAATAAAGGACATTGGCCAGAAAAAAAAGGTTGTGCCATTTAAATTTGTATGCTCTCTTCAGGGTCAGTTCTGGATTTTTCACAACATGGAAGACCTTGCCTAGAGTTCAAATTGAATTGCACCAAAATGCAGTAAAAATATCAGTGAAAACTCTGCTACAGCCATGGGAATCACAAAGTGAATCCACTTGAATACAACCAATTTCAAAAGCTGAGTGCAAAATTAATCTCCAAAACAAACTTTCTGAATATACCTAAGAAATCTCACATATTTTACACAGGTAAAGAAAACTAATTTAAATAAATCTGAACTGTGTCAGATCTGCAGGTTTGTAACAGGAATTTAGGTTATTTTTTTCCACCAGTGTGCAAGCTGGCTTTTTTAATGACATCTCTATATTTGTCTTACTCACTTTTCCCTTGCTAATATTTTAGAAATACTTGAATCCTCTGGAGAGAAATTATTTGTTGTGGGCTTTGAAACACTGTGCATGGTTTCAATGGAAATATGTTGAGCCTACAATAGCTTTTTAAAAAATATTATCTACGAATAATGTAAGAAATATTTTAAGAAATTGTTTATGCAGTGATTAAAAAATAAATTTCACACACAAAAATTTTTATATTCTATTTTTTCCCTGGTTATTCACGTCTGATACTTGCATTTGATCAAACGCTGTACAGAGCTCTACATTAAAAGTTCTGGATTGAATGTTTTGGGTATGTGAAAAGCCACAGAAGGCTTGGTCCAATATGGGATAGCAATAATCCCAAACAAATCTGGTTTTTGGGATATTTTCCTTTAATACTAAAAAGGGAAGAAAATGTCTAAAAAATATCCAAGAAAAATTTCTGGTGCTTCGAAGGCAAGGAGTATCTGTGGGACCTTGCTGAAACTCACAGGAGTTTGTCTTTCTCCTGCGCTGATTAACTGGTCAGTCCAGAGATTCAGTGTGATGGGTCATCCCCAAACATGGCTGTGGTCATTCCAGTCCTGTATGCTGCACTAGCATTTAGTAATGGAATGATTCCTCTGATCATCTTGGTGAGCTGGCAACATCTCCCTCTGGGGCAGAAAGCTTTTCCAGGCTCCACTGCAACAATCAAGTTTCCTTTCTCCAGATTCCCATGGAAAATTTATGTGAAATTTCATTATAGGAATTTGAGTGCCTGTTACTTCAAAGGCATTTGCAACACCCAAGTATTGTTTACCAATAAATAAACTGAGTGGTTGGGGTTTTTTTTGTTTGTTTTCCCCTATCAAAATTTTACACTTAAAATTCAATGGAATTCTTTGTATTTCTCTTTTATGGCTGCTGGATGTTTCCACAAGAGTAATGGGGAGCAGTAGAGAATGGAACTCTGATCATTTCAGACCCTTTTGAAAGCACGCTGGCTTCATGTCAACTGTTCTGCTTTCCTGTTAGACCTGAGTCTGTCCAGAGGCACTAATCCTTTACCAATTAGGTTTCATAGAGATGAGATGAGAGTTTGTGGTCAGGTATATAAATTAAAATTATGATGTCTGGTAAAGGTCAGAGCCAGAGAAAGCTCAAGGGAGTGTTGTTTATGGCGCAAAAGCAGTTTAAATACTGTGATTTAGCTTAACAGCTATGATTCACAGAGGGTCATCAGGAGGAAAGATAAAGCAAGAAGTGCTAAACTAAATGAGGTGTGACCGTCTGTTTCAATACTTGTGCAGAGAGTGGGATTAAGTTTACAGATACGTTGGTGTGACTGGTAGAGAGAGAATTTGAAATCTGCTATTGGAAATTATGTTAGAGGTGCTGTAAGAAAAGGAAAACATTTGAGATGAAAAGGCTACTCACACAGTCTAATCACACATCCTAGTGCTTGAAGCCTCTCTGATTTCCTTTTGAGAGCTACTGTTAACAGGTTTATTCAAAACGGGGGGGCAAAAGTGCCTGTTGTGAGCTCTGGTTTTGGGCCTAGAACGGTATTTAATCTTTTTAAACAGTTTGGTAGAGCTGGTGTGGGAGGCTGTGTGCTAGTTTGTTTAGTACAGCATTTGGCATTGTCCCTTCATAGCAGTACACATGTCAAGGAAAATAATCCTTTGATTGTAACATATCATAGATTGGCATGTGAAAAAATATGGCAAGATGTGCTCTATTTCTTTCGCTGTGTTTTGAGAATTAATGCAAATAGAGTAATTGCATACTTGTTATTTGCAAAAATGAGCTACTTGGCATGAATATTACTATAAATGTACTACTTGAATGAGTGGAAGTGATCAAAAAATGCTGTTCTGATGTTTGGTGCATTTGCTGATTTATACTTGGACCAGAGGGCTATCCTGGGAAGATGCTTCATGTTGATTGTGATTTATACAAGGGAAGTAAGATTATTAATACTGACTGCTCCATTAGAAAACCCCACCTCAAACTAACCACCAAAAAAAACTACCGGAAAAAATAAAAAGCTAATTGCAGTCTATAATTTTTTTCTTACACGACCTCATCTCCTGAGTCCTGAGGACTGGAGTGTTATTTAAAGGGTAGCAGGAGTGAAGGATTCCTCAATACTGTGTCTGTTGGACATGGGCCCAACACGTCTTGAAATCAGTCACAGAATTACACAGCAGGTCTTGATTTTAAATCCCATGGAAGGGCATCCCCATCACATCACGTGTTAAAACACATCGATATGTCCGCTCCAAGTCTGGAGGGGATCTTCAGGTCCTGTAGTGCAACTGATTTCTTTTGCACACTGGAGCAGGTGTGAATGGGTTTGTTGAGGAGGTGTGTTCACACGCTTCAAAGGCTTTAAAATAGGGTTCTCTCTTGATCATGTCCACTTATAGCTGGAAGAGTTTTATAGGTAATGCTTCTGCCATGCTGGGTGGTCCATAAACCATGAAAACCTGACTGTTAGAGTTCCCCCACTTAAAGGGGGGTTTACAGGGGAACTGGTTCTTTTAACCTTCAGTAGAGGGGTGCTGCTGTTCCTGGAAAAAGAAAGAAACGCAAACTTCCCTGCAAGTTACCCCTTAGCGACTCAAGCTGTTTAGCTTCTTCAACTTGGTGTCACTCAGGTGGAGTTTTAACTTCCATCTTGTGAAGCACTTGTTGCACTGCCCTTGTTGCACTGCCGTTGTTGCTTCTCCCATTTTACAGGGGGCCTCCTCCAATTATTTCATGTCTGGAGGAAGTGAAGCTGCTTGTGAAAAGTTGACAAACACCTCTTTTTGTGAATTAGGGAGTGCTTTAACTGCTCGGACTGGATTTCTTTTAAGGTTAAGATGACCATTCATCTGCTTCTCACCCAGGAGCCATGAATTAACCTTATCACTTTGGCAAATAACACTGGCTCTGCTTACTCCAGTGATTTTAACTCTGCCATCCGGGAAGTGCACCCAGCTTCTTGGCATACCACTGCATTAATATTGACTGGATTTCAATCTCACCTGATTTATGGACAGACTTGATTATCTCGGTAGCTGGTTTAGCAGCAGTTTGCTGACCCTGGCAATCATTTGTGGTTTCAGTTTTAATTAAGGGTCCACATACTACCCTCTCATCATCAGACGTCAATGCAGATGTTACATTTTGCTCTTTATTAGAACAGGCTCATTCACCATCTCTCAGCTCCTCCACTGAACATGAAAGGTCTGAGGTACAAGACCTTGTTTCAGAGAATTTTATGTCCTGCAATTATTCCCATAAGATTCTCTCTCATGTGCATCACAAAGCTCCACCTGAAGATTTTGGACATGATCATGTCCATTTGGGCATGATCACTCAAAACTAAAAGTATTTGGGGGGAATACTACCATAAGCCCCATTTCTGAGGTGGCTTGATGTTGGATTTTTTTGTGCTTCTGTTAGCGGGTTGTTAACATGCTCCTTGGGTGCACTCTATGAGAAACAAAAATCTGCCTCAGCAGAAGAGATCAGCAAATCCGCTGCAGGCCATCAGCCTTTATATGAGTTTTCAGTGGGTGCCTCTCAGAGCTCCGTCAAGAGGGCCTGAATCACAGGGGTTGTGACATGATGCTGATCAACTTCTTTGGTTTGACTGTGGCTCAAGGGGAAAGCAGGACTTCTTACTTTGGCCTTTGCCCAACTTTCTGGAAGTCTGACAGCATGGAGGGAGGGGGTATTGGACATTCCATACTCTTTCCCTCCAGCTGACAGCACATGCAGGGATCAGGCTTGAATTAAGTGCCATGGCTCTCCCCAAACATATGACTGTTCTTTGAATGAAACCCTGCTTCCAAACGAACCAGTCTGTCATGACTCCATTCAATGCTTTCTCCTGTCAATGTTGTGACATAGAACTGGGCTCGTCTTCTCTTTCCTGCAACCAGAACTGCCACAGCTGGCAGAAGTAAAGGCTTGGGGCAGTTTCACCTTCGCCTTCATCCACTCAGAGGTACAGGGAAAACAGAGGAGAAGCTGCTGTGTCAGTGCTTTGTACTACTGAGACAGCTACCTACAAGAAAAATACCAATAAGTTTAGTGGTGTCTGGTCTAAAACTGTCTCCTCTGTAGAGAAAAGTGGGAAAACCGAAAAGTCTGCAATCTCACCTTTATTCGAGGGTGGCTTGTTGGTTTGAGTTATCCTAACAGTGGGCACAAAAAGCTGCGTTTGGACATGAGAACAGCAAGTGTTTATTCTTTTTTTTTGTGCAAAGAAGGTTGTGCTGGATAAAATAGCCATTTTCTTTTGGCTTAGGCCTAGCTTAGCAGAGAAAATTAAGCCCAAACATAACAGTGTAAGGAGGTGTTCAGGTGCCTGGGGGAAGAAGTGAGAGAGACTAAACATCACTATCTTTGTAAGCCTAATAGTGAATTTATGGGGATGTGAGGGTGTGTGCGCAAACTCGAGGTGTCTGGGATTATATAATATTTTCAGTTAGTGTTTCAGAGACTCTGAAATCTTTTAAAGTTTGTTTTGGGGGACAGAAACAACACATATTGCCCCATCTTCCATTTCTGGCTATGGAAGAGGGAAAAGAGGAGAGTTTTCTGTGGTCATTCTTACAGTTCCGTATTAGGTCTTCCTCTGCAAACATAGCACTTCTCTAATTCATAACTTGACCTTCCTGGTGCTGAGTGATCTCAGAGGTGGGAGAAGTGGCCAGATATTCTGAGACTGCTTTTATACCACTTTTAACTTCAGAGTTATACCAAATGCACTGAGCAATTCTTGTGATCTGGGTCAAGCTGTCTTTTCCAGATCCAGTTACTTTCATTTTTAATATATGCAAACATAACTTCTTTCAGATGCCAAGGGAAATCCCCACTATAAATCAAAATTCTTTGGTGGCAGAACATTCCAAACCATCTGTGGAAATACTAGGGCCTTGTTCGTTTGTTTATTTGTTTTTATTTCCTGGGAGTGGGTTGATATTCCTTGAGGTTCAGAAGACAGGCAAAAAATAATGGCTTTGCTTGGAAGCTGCGACACACTCCTGGTTGCAGCTGTGTTGTGTTTTAGAAAGGACATGTTAAACTGTAGGAAATAATGCTCCCTGTTCTTCTCTCTTGGTAAAAAACAGGTAAGACCACTGGAGATATTAGAAGAGACATGGTTAATGAAAAAGCTTTGTGCTTGAAATTTATTAACTGTCTAATATATCCTTTTTTTTTTTTTTAATCAATGGTTACTTTTTTTTATTAACTTTGTTTCAAACTCTAAAGAGACCGGCCAGAATGTATGTAAGGAAATGCAGTTAAAACCAAATTGCTTTGCACAGGGAAAAAGCCGCATTCTTGTTTTTCATTGATGACTTTTTTTCTTCCAATTTTCCAGTACAAGTTCTTATATAGACTTTCTCATGTGACTTCATAAGCTAGTACCTTTTTAATATATATTCAATTCAGTACTTATAAAAACTTCATGATAGTTCCTACTTCCCTGTTTTTATAGAACTCAAACTGTGGATGTACACAAGCTTCCAATTTCCCTTCTAATTGCTTTTGGAAGATTACATCCATTGTAATATCAGAAGGGAAAAAAGTTTAGCGCTGAAACAAAATAAGTGAAAAAAATTCCTCAGAAGAGCCATAGTAACATAAAAATATTTCAATGGTGTAGTTGCATGAGGTTTGGATGATGGTGTCACTGCCTTGAACATTCCAGTCTGTCAAAGTTTCCTGGGAACCAGCAAAGCTCCATGTGCTAGAAATTCAGCACAGCCATAACAACTGGATATTTCTTCTTTCTCAATATTGTCCACTTCTTGATACCAGTCTCTAGCAGACATAGAACTGTCACTAAATTAATGATATCTTGGAGTTTTAGGCTAATCCTTGTGTCCCTTGCTCAGTACCATGCACAACATACAATAACAAATTTGCAAGTTATTTCCATCTCTTCAGCAAGGGGATGAGGTTCTGGTTTTGAGGAAAGGAACAGAGTCTTGTGTGTACAGAAACAACCTGCTTACTTTTCCTCGGTGTGTGAGATGCCCTCTAAGGATAGAAGGGAAGGCAGGAGCCATCTCTGAAAACAGGAGAGCTGGGAAGTATTTTTGGCAGGAGGTAAATAAGGCAGATAAACTGATCAAAAATTCTGTTTGCTTGTTATGTTTAAGGCCTTTTCTATGGGTCCTAGCTTGCAGGAGTTTGTAAGACCTCTCTGGCCAGGCTTGCTAAGGCAATAATTTATTCCTACCATATTTGCTTGTTCAGAGTGTACAGGTGTACAAGGACTGCACAGTAGTCCTGGTATGAAATCTTCATTTTGTATAGTATTGCTTAAACTGAGCATCTGAAACAAGGATGGAGTAGATAGAAAAGATGAAGAAAAAAAAAACCCTTTCATCCTTCCTGTCTATTCTTTCTGATTTTTTTTGATAAACAGTGCAGATTAATGACAGACCATAATATAATGCTTAATCATCTTGTATTGTTTTCATTTGCTTTTCACTCAAATTTGGTCATCCCAACACTTTAAATAACGATTTGCCTAGTTTTAAAATACTAAATTCTTAAACATCTTGACTTCTTTTAAGATGCTTCTTGGTTGTTATGGTTCTTGAATCTTTCCTGTGGACAGGGAAAGCTATGAGCTAGTTGAACATGCTGTGGTTCCCTGTTATGTGATTCCAGTGTCTCATACTGTATATGGTTTTGCTTATTTTTTTAAGGTATACATGCTCATATATATGTGTATATATGTATACAAGTTATAGGAGATGGCTCAATGGGATAGAGAATTATGTTTCAAATTTAGATACCAGTGACTAATTTCTCTGATTAGGAAATGAGACCAGCTGGAGATGGGTGAATCTATATCTAAAGTAACACACTGCATTTCAGTGTGATCTCTTTGTCTTAAAATAGTGCAATGAGTATACTCACAGATACACACAGAAAGCACCTTTTATAACCAAGCTGGTTAAACTTTTTCTCCTCAATTTTCCTCTCTGTAAGAATAACATGCATTAACTGCGTGGCATCATATTTCTCAGGCAATTTCTACTCCCAGAAAATGATTTATTAACTAGAGTTCAGCTGCTTTTTGCTTTTGTTGCTGTTGACAAAAGGCATGTTTAAGCATGTTAAATGGGCTTAATGCAGTGGACAAAAATGATGGCTAAGAGTAGCAGAACTTGCTGCCAACACATATTTTTTCTTTGTAACATTTATAAGGAATAGTTAATCTGACCTCAAAGAAAAGAAACATATGCTCCACCAGATAAGGTGCTAGAGATGAATGAATCTGTCTGCTATGGAGCATTTGTTGGAATAAGAGAGGGAATTAAAAAAAAAAAAGGAAAAAAAAATGTGGAGCATGAGGGAAGGAAGGCTGAGACAGCCAAGTCCCAGAAGGAAAAAGTGAAGTAAATCTGGGAAGTGACAAAAATAGTGGATTGAAAGAGGAGAAAGTAGATTAATGAGAGAGAAGGTAAAGAGTCAGCTCTGTTGGCAGTCAGCTCTCTCTTTAGGGCTTCACTTCTTGTTTTGTCCTGGGTACTAGCTCAGGACTGTGGCTTGCACAGGGTGGGTCTTCTAAAGAGTTGGGCTAAAATGAAGTAGTGCTTCTTGAGGGGAATAGTTTTGTAATTGCATTTAATCAACTGCTCTGTCTTTAGGATCTCCTGGCCCCAGCACTATATAGAGGTACATGTGCATTTTCTGAAGGGATTATTCATTTTCATTTCAGTCCAGTGCCAAATACACAGAAAAGAAGAAAAATTAGCTGACTGGCTAGAAGCTTGAGATAAAATGTAGGGTTTTACAAGGAAGGAAATTAAAAATAAGAGGAGCATAAACAGAAAAGAAAGAGGAGAAAATGAATCTGAAGCACAAATCAGTGTGGCTGCATAGAGGCGGCATTTCATATCCAGGCTGCTGACTTCAGTCTCCTTCAAAGGCAGGGGTAAAGATAAAGGAATAAGATGATAGTATTGATGGACCTGATATCTGGACATTTGGACCTGATCTGAATTTCAGCTTCTTTTAAGCAAATGGCTTAGAGACTTAATCTCTGTTGTGTGTTTTTTGTATGTCTCGTTATTCCATGCATGTGACCAGGGGAAGTGGTGATATTTGGCCTTAATATATATGAGCAAGATTTTTCCTTTTGCCTCTTCATTTTAGCTGTTTTTCCTTTTTTTGCTACTGCTGTGAACATTTGGTATTTTTAATGAGCTCTATCATGATTGGCTATATTTTCTCTCCAAATGGTAAATGTTTTTTACCATTAGCTTGTAAATATGATTTGTCGGATCATTTAAAAATATCGCCTTTACAGACTGAGTTTTGGTGATTGGTCTCATCAATAAATTCATTTGCAAAAATTGTTACTCAAAAATAACTTGAATGCAGAGCTGAAATTGAGTATGCAAACTTGCATTTGTACTTTCTTTAAAATCCTGCTGAGTATTTGGGTCTACATCATGTTGTTCAGCTTCTGAGTGCAGGCTGTGGCTGCATGTGATCCCTCAGTCCCCTGCATTAGAGATATGAACATAACAGGGCATGTAAGTGACTTTTCTCTGTACCACAACACACGGTGCTGTCACTAAGAGTAGCATTGCGTGTCTCCTCAGAGTGAGCACAGCTGGGTGGCCACCCGGTTCTTCATGGCAGGGCTGACTCCTGGTGCAGCAGGAAAGGTCGCTGAAGTACTTCGACAGTGGTAGGAAGCAAAGCAAATAAAATAGATTTTTAGTCTACCTAAAAAGAGAGCTGGGTAGCTTCCATGAAATGGAATCAAGACCTTGCTTTTGAAGCAGGCTAGTGGATGTTTCCTGGGCAGGAATCTGTTAGTGAAGAGAAGGGAACTACGCCATAACTGCAGCAGCCCATCTTGGCTGGCTGTGAGTCATCTGCAAATTACAGGCAGTGTGATTTTAACAAAAAAAAATAAAAATAATCAATTAAAGCAAAGGAGTAACAAGGCAATAAAAAGAATTTGTTGATATCAGCACTGAACTTGGGTCAGTCCCTGAGGATGGTGCAGCCTGAGGCTAAGCCAGAATTAAATGTTTTCATGTTTAATAGATTTTCTTTTCTTGTTTTCTACTAGAAATGCTGCCATGGTGCAGAGTTGGCAGCTGTGACCGGACGGTGCTTAAATAAACTGACATTCAAGGAGTAGAAAAATCGCCCTGGAAGGTAGACACAAGCAGTCAGACTCACTGACAGGCAGATGTCACTATAAAACCTCTCACTCAGTGATTGACACGAGCAGCTAAAGTGCTCAAAGCCAACTGATAAGTGAGAAGGACCAGATAGCAGTGTTCATCTGCCAGTATGGAGCTGCCTGGTCAGAGCAATTCAGACTGACTGCGTGTTTCAGCACTGTGTAGGCAGGAAAAAAGAAGAGGGAGGTGCTGACAGTAATGTTTCGCTTTCACTTATTTTTTATGAAAAGTTTAGTATTAGTAATTAAGGCATTAGAAGATCAGGAAACTCTGATTGTTAAGACTGGTACTTGAAATATTATGAATTTGAGGAATAGATAATGACACACAAATTGTATTTCTTGCAAGTTCAGATTTGCAAATTCAAATTTGCATTCAGCTGGGAAAATAACAGCAAATACTGCAACATGTAATGTGCCAGAACTCCAGGCTGATCTTATGTAACTAAAACTTTTCATATTTGTAATTATTGGCAGGTATGATGCTTTTTAAATTACAAATATATGCACCACATTGTGTCTGCAGACAATTACTCTGGCATCCTAGTGAAAGGATTTTCTGTCAAAAAGCTTCTTGTTCAAAAACATGGACTAGATTTAGTGCAAACTGTGTCAATATGTAAAATATTGCTTAGCTAAAGGTGGAGTGGAAACTCAGGTGAATATTCCACTCTTTGACTTTTCATTTGGGTGGTTGTGTGGTGCCACAGCATTTTATATGTGACCAGTTGTTGCTTTTGGGGTTTTGGGATAGCTGAAAATATGAAGAAGAAAATAAAAGCAGTAAGTGGTTCTAAATTGACTTGGCACTGTTAGCTCAAAGTGTTTTAGCCTTTTCTTTCCTAAACTGTCTATACAGACATCTGAGATTTAAATCATGACTGAGGCAATCATGCACTTTAGGCAGAAGTGGCATTGGCTGAGATATCATTAAGTGAATTTCCTGTGACTCCTAAGATCTGTAGTTATAGAGTCTGACAGTACTAATGTAATGTAATGCAGAAATGTAGGATTGTGTACTTATTTTCCTAATTATGCATAGTCTTGAACTAAAATTATTTTATTGCTTTTAGGGAAAAGATAAACAAATGTCTATTCCTTTGCTTTCCCGCTTTGGAAAGTGGGGAGATGTCTGATGCAAATATCTTGGAACAGTCCTTAGGGACCTGAATGTTCACTTTGAGGAAAGGGTCTGTTTGCTTGCACTGTTTTGCAGAAGGGGTGGATTTCTAAAGCAACACAGAGACCTACGGCCCTTGCTGTGTCCCTTCCTTCACTACAGAAGGTCTGCCTAAACCTTTAGTAGACAATTTAATCACCAATTTGTTCCCAGTCTGTTGGGGTTTTTCTTTCCATGTATCTTTGGTGTTTTGGCTTTTGCAGTAATAGGACCTTTCTTAAAAACAAAACAACCCTATTCAACATGGGAACTCTGATGACGAATGCCTTTTCTGAAGACTGCTCTCTCTCTCTCTTTCCCTCCTTTCTCTCTCCTCCCAGTTTCCCAGCTGGCAAACCTGGCATGGTGACATGTTGTGTCAGGTTGCATCAGTCATGTCGTCTTCTGTGACATTCTGGCTCAGAAGGAGATGTGACTGATGAGAGGTGATAGTGTCACATCACAACTGAGGCCTCAGCTGGAGAAGCCTGAGCAATTTCCTCATCCATCATTAAAAGGGACATGGGATGCAGAGACAGAGCTCTGCCTTACATCCCTTCTTTGCTCTCCAGTCCCTTTCACACTGCAGGTTTTGCTGTGCCCCCCAAGTTGTCTTGGATCGAGAGCAGATTTTGATGAAGGAGTTTTGAAGGCATGTGGAAAGGAGCTCTGTGACATCTGTACTGGTGGCACAAATTTATCCGTGGGCAGCTCTAGCTGCTCTGTGTCTGATGAACCTCTTCAGCATGGCCCCAGTATTGTCCTAACTAATCACAGCCACCCTGTTGTGAGCTATTCCTTGCAATCAGGGAAATGAATTAAAAAGCTCACAAGCTTCCCTCAGGCGCTGTCAGAGGTCCGCAGCTCACTAATGTTGCTAAATAACAACAGGCAGCTCTGGTTTGTTCCTGTGTAAAAGGAGAAGTACATGTTGGAAAGCTGGAAAAGTGAGTGTCTGAGACAATGATAGCCCTCATTAACCTTCTAATCATATCTCCAACAAATAGCTGAGATTCCCTCCCTGTCTGCAGTATCTCTTCATGCTCACCTGCAGCAGCTGTAGGAAATGCTCTTCCTACTGTATATCGCACATACATTTTTCCTAAGACAGTGTCTGTAGGGCTCTGGGCAAGACTAGGCAGGATGGGTTTCTCTGCTTAGATGAATTTCACTTTTTCAGGTGAGCAGCTGCTTTTCAAACTATGTTTTTCGGCTGCTATTCTGATTGACAGCAGTACAGTCCTCATTGGTGAACTGCCCAGGTTGTAAAAAACATTATTCTGCAAATCACCTAATAAAGCTGTGGATTTCTTCCCCCTAGTATGTGAATGGTAAATGAGTCAATTTTGAAAAAGGGAAGGCAGCATAGTGCTTGTTACTGCTAGGAGAAACTGGATGAATCATTATTTATCTATTCTTGAATCAGGACCCTGGCTGAAAATTCTCACCACTCTCAACTCAAAACACAACTTTTAACTTGGACTTTCCTTCAGCTTGACATCTGTTTTTCCTTCTCTTTTTGGCTCATTTATTTATGACTACAAAATAAAATACTTCCCATTTTCTCCCTCTGTCTGTTTTGATACTTTTTTGGACCATGATTTTGGGTTTCAGGCTTATGTTTTTTCAGTCTAAAATGTCTTAAATTTTTTTCCTCTTTTCACCTACTTCTTTGTTCAACCATCTTGGAATAGGTTCTTCTTCTTCTCTTATGACCATTGTATCCTTCTTTAAATTCATTGCTGTCTTGTTCTGTCTCAAATTCTGCTCCTTCAGCTCTCCCCCCACCACCTTTCTTCTACCTCACTAGTTACTGTTTATCTCTGTATTGAGGGAAAAGTCAAGCTATCTTTTTCTTGACCATATTTTCCAAATGCCTTCCCATTTATGAAAAGAAAATCAGTCTTCAATTCTGCCTCTCTGCCTAAGCTCTTACTGACTATCCACAGTCTGGAGAGACAGAGAGAGAAGTTTCCTTATGGAAACACTCATAGGAGCTGGTGCATCACAGAAGCTGGTGGATCTAAACTGCTGTGAATGTGGATTTATTGAATCATGCTGCCAAATTACTGCAACAGACTCAGCTGACAAAGATTTCAGAAGCTCTTCTAAACAGTACTTGCTGTGATGAGTGTTGCTGGTCTTGATGGTTTCTCTTTACGCTAACCCTGAGATATACTTTGGCATTGGCAGATTTCCTGTAGGAATCTACCTGGCGTAAATAGGTTTGCTGTACTTGCATGGGCAAGCGAGCTGAAACAAGGCTGTTTGTCCTTCTTTCAAGAAAATGAAAGGAAAGGTCCATACGTTTTTAATGTTACTCTTTCCTCATCTTCTCCCTAAGTGTTGTTTCTCATTTTTCCAGACTTTGACAATTTGTTTTGCTGGGAAGTTATTTGCAGCAGTCTCTGGGCTTGCAGAGTGGAACAGTGGAATACATGCCATTCTCAACATTAATTGTTTTTTTTGCCATGCTTTTCCATATCCTCACATATTTATGATCCTGTGTTACAGACCCTGGCAGGCTCCACTGCTGAGAGCTGGATTGTCTTTGCTTTCTTCTCTGGGAAGCAGTCCTGAGGCTCGTCAGGCAGGAGATGTGGTAGGGCTGTACATAGGTGAGCAGGCTGGAGAGTGAGGGTCCATATACAGGAGATCAGTCTCTCTCTCCAGTCTGCAGCTTCTGTTTTCTGCTTGGCTGCACTCGCTGCCTTCCTACTGCCCCTCTGGGAATTGCCCTCTTATTACCACAATTACAATCTGTACACATTTCATTAAACTAATATCGCTTTGCGCAGACTTTCTCCACCGAAGTGCACAGCTGGAGGCCCATTTCTTTTCCTCAGCTTAAACACTTTGACAGGTTAAGAAAGCTATTATGGCTGAATAACAGGTGTTGCAAAACAATGTGCATTTGATGTTTAAATGAGAGAGCTTCTTTATTGACTGCCTTTATTGCAGCGAAGACTCTCCTTTTTCAAGATGACTGGATTTTTATTGGTTTTACTGCTTTTTAAAGTGTATTCTGTTGTTTCAGAATAGGTCCAGAGTGACTGTCTGCGGTTATTTGTTATTCTGATGTCTTTTGTTATTTGCACGGTTTTGCTGCCTTATCCAGGTGAGGAATACTGGTGCTAAATAGAAAAATTTTGTTTTGTCTCTGTCTAATGCCAGTCCTAAGTGCTTCTTGTTCTTGGGCAGCTCCTGATGGAGTTATAAGCCATTCTGCTCCATTACTTTCCTTATTGCTTGATTCACATCCCACCTAAGTAGACAGAAACATCTAAATATATATATAAAATATATGTAGCAGTTTACATGTTTAAGTTACAGATGGGCTTTAGAATGGTTTGCAGATATTTTCAGAATGTTGCAGAAGACTTGAGTGTACATTGTCCCAAGTAAATCCCATTTGTTTGGTAATCTCATTGTTCGTGGTGCTATGCAATATGATTAATAGAGTGTCCTCACAGATGATCTAAGAAGTAGCATGGCCCCATAAAAGGAGTGTGTGAGAATCAGGAACTCAATGCAATTACGTTGTTTAATTAAACACAACCAGTATATTATAACTGGAAGAAATATTAAAAAGATAAAAAGAGGAGAAAAAGTAAGATTTTTAATGTTGACATCAAAAATATAAGTACTCTCTTAGAAAAATAAATTTGTTCCTAAGTAATCTCCCCATCTTCCTTCTCTCTACCTCCCACCTGGTACTCAGGCTGAATTTTAGTAAAGCTGTCTGAAAGCAGAAGGGTCATTTTCTTTCCTACTCCCACAAGTAGATTTTGCCTAATTAAAGCAGTTTTAAGAAGGTCCAGGGCAGAAGAAAATATAACTATATGGAATAGTAGAGTAAGGACATCATGACTCTGGTCTCATGTTTCTTTTCTGTCCCACTAAATATTTTGTATTCCAAAATTGCCAAAGAATAAATTAATAACATGACATTTTAGTAGCTAGAAGTTCAGAGGGGCTGAAATCTTACATTGAAAAGGAAGATGGAATCTGTTCAAGCCAGCTTCATTAACATTAAATGGTTGCTTGTAACTCCTGCCACAAATCAGGCACTGATGCAAGGTCTGGCACACTGGGAAGGGAGGGACAGTGTCTGCCTGATTTGGGGGAACTGGGGGCAGTACTGGGGAAATCTCACAGGAGGTATAGATAGCTGGGCTTATTACACCATCTTTTCTTACATGACTGATGTGAATGCCATATGAATTATGTGCAACACCAAACTGCTAGTAGAAGGGAAATTGTGTGCAGATGAAGAAGGTGGGAAAGCAACTAGTTTCACCACCACCATGTATTTTTCACAGTAGGCAATAAATTACTTCTGTGAGCCTCTGGAAAATTACCCATAATAGAGGAATTAGCAGTTTCTTGTTATTATGTTAATATTGGGTGTATTTAAATTTCTCACAATGCTGAAGAAAAGTTAAATGTTAATTTCTATGTATTATTTTTATATAAATGATTCTGTCCGTAACTGAAGAAGTCTGTTAGGATGTTGTCAAGAGAAAATTGTGCTGTTTCTTTCATTGCCTCTTTTCACCTCCCATGTTTCAAAAGTCAGCCTGTGAATATTAGGTTGCTGTTGCCAGCCTGCACATTCAAAATCTTTTATCTCAATGCATGTGCAGTTGTCTTCAGTGCACCTAACACACAACCTAGTCCCTACAGTGCAGTGTACATCAACAAAAAGGAATATTTTGGATACCTAATGGAATTGTGTAATGGAACACACTACAACTTATCTAGATTGATGATGTGAGTGAGCCTAGGTTGCATTGCTTCTTCTCCCCTTACTTGTAACAAAATCAAAGCAATCTTTTCCTCTAAGCTAAAGTCATATTTACAATTTAGCTACTCTTTTTGAAAATAAAAACTCCCTCTCCAGATATTCACTATTCCTTCCATTTGTTCCATATTTGAAAGGGCAAGGTTTGGGATCAAGACACAGTCAGGGAGCCAGTGAGTTTCCAACTACTTCCTCTCTCAGCTTTGTCTCTTTTGGGCCGTGTAACTTCAAGACAATCATTGGAGATGTTCAAGCCAGAGAAAAAGGACATGGCCCTACAGTGGAGGGACGCCTGAATTAACATGAGAAGGAGAACTGGATGGAGATGAGACAGTGAGAGTGGAGAGGGTGTCTGTAGGCTGGTGGAGAGACAACAATATATGGAAAAGAGAGAAGGCAGTGTGTGCTTGTGTTCTGTGTGCTGTATTGCACACAGCTGAGACAAATGGGTGGGTGACCAAAAATTAAGGGACAGGCTCTGGCTAAGAAGAAAGCAAGAAGTAGGTGTGAGAATTAAAGCAGCAGCTAATAAAGACAAAAATAGAGAGGGAGGGGAAGGATATGTTAATCTATATGGGGAACAAAGGAGAGAGAAAGGGAGAGGAATAGAACAAATTGAATGAAGGTAATGAATTACGAAAGGAATGTTGTTACTCTGCTTTCATTTGCATTTATTTCTCTCATGACTGACTGGAAAGAACGAATTACAGTGGAAGAGATGAGTGGAATGGTAGAAACAAAATGTGGGTAGGAAAAATCTACGTACTGTAAAGCTTCTTGTAAACAAAATAAAAAGGATCAAAATGTCTCAGTAGGTGCTTCAGGAAGAGTTAACAGTGGGAAAGAGAAAAAATAGTAATACCCAACATGTAAAAATTCTTTGTTTCTTTGTTTTTTTAAAAAAAACAACTTATGCCATTATTTTTCTCCAACTTCTCCCCTTCCCCATCAGCAGACTTGGTTCTGTCCCAGGTCTTGGAGACCTCTTGACCACTACGGGTTTTCCTCTTCAAAACACTTCCCAAGCTGGATTACAGCCACCTGCACTTTTGAGTACATCTCCAGCATCTTCTATGAGGTCTGGAAATTGCTCTTTTTGTTAACATGTGTGTAAAAGAACTTTTCTCTTGTCAGCACCCAGTGATGGGTGCCCCCAGAAGTACTGTTTTTGTCATCAGAATGCTGTCTGAAACAAGGATATGCTGATAGCCTCAGCTGCTGCCGTGTAAGAATTAAATGTCTTGCGATCTTCATAATCATTCCAGTCAAGGCATGGAAAAAAAGTTGTTCTTCATAAAAAGAATCTCCTATGGTACTTCAACCTTAATAAGCTTGTTTTTGGAATTATAAATTCATAAGCATCATAAAATTATAATGGAAAATCAGTAAAAATACTGCTTCGAACTGTTTTTCGCCTTGTTTGCAAATGTTTTTCTGTAAAAGAGAGAAAACATGATTCTGTGGGTCTTTGGTAGGCGTGTAGATCCCTCATATATCTGTAGGCTCAGATCAGGGTATTGAGGAGAAGAGAAGTGAATACTGACTGAGAAGTTTGGTAAAGGGTTTATGTATTATTTATGCTCTAATTTCAAACAAAGTTTAGTAGCTGTTGCATACAGCTGGGGACACTGAAATTTAAAACAGCTTCTTAAATAGTAGAAGACCAAGTACTGGGGAACAAATGCGTTTCTCAAATCAGGCTGCAAAATCTTTAATGGTGAATGAAATGTGTCAATGTAATGTGCTGACATATTTAGCTTAATTTCTTAGAACAAACTTACCATGCAGATGTTTCTTGCTGTTAATATAAGGGTATGTACAGGCGTGTCTTGGTATATTTCTGTGTAGACAAGCAAAATCCAGCTTCAGGGCTTTTTTGGAGCTGATCTTGGGCATATTGCCTTTTTGTTTTACATGGCGCTTGCTGCTGAGAAGCTGTAAGGGAAGATTCCCTTAGACCACAGGTATTTTGTGTAAGTTTGGAAAATTCCTGCTAAAGAGCCTTTAAATTAAGCATGCTGGGAAATGAACAATACCCAGAATTGTAGTCACTGACTCTCATCTTCCTTTGTGAATCACCATCCCAGCAGTGCACAGTGATTCTTTTGGATTCATTATTGTCTTTCTCCTCTGTCTTGTTTCAAAATGTACATTATCCCACATGCTAAGCATCCTTCTCTCTTAGAAGAATTGCTGTTGACAGACAGAACTCAAGAAAAAGTATTTTAAGCTTCAAGTAATGGTTCTGAAGAAGTTCTGGAGAATGGAAATTCTTTAAATTGTCTAAAATATTCACTGAGATAGAATTTAGGATTTTGGCTGTAGATGATTGTCAGGAAGAAATAAAAGTTCTGTGAAAGTCACCTGCTTTTTTAACACTATTTGACATTTATGAAAGGACAAATGAGCTTTGTCATGAACGTACAGAATGGTTATCAAGTTTTTGGCTCTCCTACAAACTTCAAGTGGAACTTTACAAATGGCTTTAATCTATTCTTTTCCTTCTTTATTAATCTCTGCTTGCTTCTGCTATCATACTGTAAAATGGGAAAAATGTTACTTCTATGACACTTGCACATCTCGTTTGAGCTACAAACTTTTAAAATGGGCATTTTCCTTCAATGTGTTGATGTGGTCCTTGTGGACTAGATACAAACTGGATTTTTGGCACTGAAACAGTAATGAAATATTTGCATAGATTTGTTTAGTTAAACAGACCAATAATGTCTTCTGAACACCACCAAATGCCAAAATGTGGCGTTTCAAAAAAGGAGTCTATTAGAGGAATCTGCAGTTTTAGTACAAGTTTAAATAAAAATAGAAGAGTCTATACATTAAAAAGTGTGGAAAACACCAAGCTCTGCCTTTTATTATAGTGAGATTGAACACCCCGATGATAAATTACACATGATAAATTTGTCAGGAAATTAAAGCACTGAATAGAGCGCATCAAAATGCTATCAGAAGAATCTGCTGTCCAGTGGGAACATTGGCACTGGTGAAAGGATACCTGTAATAATATATAATTTTAATTGGACTGTGTCATGACAGGCTGACCAGATGCCAAAGAATAAAGTCTAGGAAAAAATAGTATGAAAGGAAGGCAAGGTAGTTACTTTATTTATATATCTTCCTGTTTCCTTTAAACTAGCTGACAGTTTTAAGTCACTTTAAAATGTTTTCTGTTCTAGATGTTCTTCTTCTTTTGAATGCAGTTCTCTTATTGAAAAGGAGGTAGAAAAGGGCTGCTGTAGGATTTCTCTGCAAAATCTCCCATTAAAACTTCTGTGTCATGGGCAACCGTGCAAAGGGATACACAAAATATCAATACAAAGGCTTGAGTTAAAACCTTGTGAAATCACTGTCTTAAGCCCACAAAACAACGCTCTGTGTAATCGCTTTTCTGGGCTCTGATGGTCTTTGGTGCACAGACAGGGGCCCTGAGGTGTGAGCAGCAGCCTCAGCTGTTGATTCAAACCTGCACAGGGAAGCCCCTGGGGCTGAGTCCCACACTGCAAGGGCTGGGGAGCACAGCCCAACCTAATTTATAGGAAGGTTGTGAGAAAATTTTAAGAGTTTTTTCTATTCCCGTGCCGAAACTACAAAGTGACTTCCATCCTGTTTCTCTTTTGTTGTCGGTTCAGCCAACTGGTGGACGACACCTAAAATCCAACTGGCGAGTCAAACCTGAATTCAGAACAGATTTGCCTCTGTTCCGCTCTGTGTGAGCTTGCATCTCTCCTGATGCACGTCACTTGGTCAGAAAACACAAAAGAACAAAGAAAAGCAATTTTGTCATCTTCTGCTCTCACACAGTGTAAACTAATATCTTCAGTAAAAAGCTGTGTCTGTGGTGTACTCTGTGTGAATATAATCACTTTATCAAATGCTCTGCATGGCAAAGTGCTGCAGCTCATATCCTGTTCACCAAAATGTGTACGTCTGTTGATTCGAAAGCTTGTACTTCATTGTTATGTTGGCCCACGATCAAGTTTTGTGTCTGTAAGATGAACATAACCTGCTTAAAAGGGAGCTCATTTTTATCAGTTATTGGTGGGTGTTTGGTGAGGGTACTTGTTTCTGTTTCAGGTTAGGTACATGAACATGTATGTGACTCTATGGAGAGCTTATTGAACTAAAATAATTTAAAAAAACTGACCAAATCAGATGTTCTGGAGCACCAAGAAATGGATATATATAGCATAAAGAAAGTTTCTAGCACTTTTGAGTTCTTTTCCAAAATAAAATATGTAATTTTGGTAGCTACAATATTTTTAATTGATGCCATTATTTTGTTTTGAGCCTTGGCATTAGGCAAAAATGATTTGAGCCACTTAAAACATACTACAATGAAGAGTAATTGAAAAAAGGAAAGTCAAATAACAGCAATAATAATAAAGCTGAAATTATTGATGGAGACTCATTAAAAAAAATACAGATACACTTCTGTGTTGATTAACACCATATCTTTTTTGAAAAAACATGTGAAATAAATTTGAGAATATGGCCCTAGGGCTTGAAAACATGTTTGTTACAGGGTCAGCTTCCTCCTTCAAAAGTGCATGCATTATGTGCATTATTTAGAAAAAATCAGTCCTAAAGACACGGCAAAATATTTAAACCCATGGTTTCAGAGTCCTGCAGGTCGTGGTGTGGCCTGAGGTGGGGGGGGCACCACCACACCCAGAGACGGGAGGTAGGAGGTGTGGGAATCTACGGCCTGGTACTCTGGCAAAACGGATCCTTTTCTGTCAGAAGCTATCTAGTCTTTCTTATCAGGCTCCCACTGCTTGGGAACATCTTCTGTTGGCTCTTTATAAGATTCCTTCAGCGAGGGTGCCGTCACCTCTTGGATGACTTGTGTCTCACAGTCAAACTCTATGATTATATAGATGTGTATACACATATATACTGGTATATCTATTTTAACTTTCCAAAGTTGCATAAGGGGCTCTTTCCCCCTTATGTTAATTATTCCTTGCCAGTCTCTAACATTAATCTTTGAGTTTCTGACAATCTTGTCCATTCTGCTCTGTTTGTTTCTTACTTTTGATCGCAGTTTGTTGTGAAGAAGAAACTCCTTGAACATGGGTGCTGTTGACTTCTCTGTCGTGCTGGCAAGGATGTCCTGTGGGGTCTGATCCTTTCAAAAATTCAGGAGGACAAGGCAAATATGGCAGTCAGCCTGGTGGAAGACTGTAGAAGCTGGACAATTTTATGGTGTGCCTGTGCTCACCTACAGCCTCTTCACATTTGTGGGTTGTTTGCTGTGGACAAACACTGGGGATGTGGCCCAGTCTTGTACACTTGCACTTCATCTAATTATGAATCACCTTGGCTTAATTTCAAAAGCTCTTTTAGAACAAAAAAGGTGTTGCTTTCACTAAATATAGAATACAGCAAAAATCATCCTAAGAATCATTCAATGTAATGGAAAAAGTAAACCGGAGGTGCACAGCAGTGTTTGCTCTCGGTGAAGCTGGTGGCAGAGGTGCAGAGGGTGAAGTGTTTTCCTGCGCCCCCTCAAATGGCACATGGCAGGTTATCCTCGGTGGCCACAAGCCCTCTGCCACAGCAATAATTTTAAAATTATTGTTTCGCTCAGCCCAAACACCGCGGTGCAAGCGCAGGTCCCTTGTTGGTGCCACATTCAATTAAAAGGACGCAGCTGAGGCGCTCAGGAGGCCCTGGCTCCCTGTCGGATCTCATCGCTCAGCAGAGAGCAGCCCCGGGCGCTGGCCCTGCTGCCAGGTGGCCCAAGCACGCTGCCCATCCCAGGGTGGCTCAGTGCGGTGATCTCTGTGCCAGGGTGGCCGATGGCAGCCAGGGGCGGCCGTGGTGGGGCTGGCAGGTGGCCGGAGAGTGGGGGTCCGGTCTGGGTGTGGTTGGGGTGGTGGTGAGCTCTGAGCGCCGTGATGGGCGCCCAGAATGTCATTTTCCACACTGCTGCTCACAGCGTGTGACAGACACCCAGTGCTGCTGACAGCCAGGTATGGCTTTAGGAACAGGGGCAACAGCCTGAGGAATTGTCTGAAAGGGATTCTTCATGTGCTGGGATGGTGCACGTGTGAACATGCAAAGAATGAACCATCTGACTTTTCTGTTTATTGTTTCTATTTTCTTGTCTTTGATTTGGTAGTTTGGTTTTGGTTTTTTTTGCCCCTGCCAATTAGATCCTTCTTATTCAAAAATCATCTCAGAAAGTGGCTGTGTGAGCCAAAATGCCTCCTGCTGATACACAAGTGGGCTGACACTGCTGAGCTGAGCTCTCTCCTCTGATTATTTTTTCAGATTGGGGTAGAAAATTTGAAAGTGAATGGTTGTGTCAGCTTAGGGGTGGTTATGATGTCTTAGATGGGGTGAACGTGACAGTTATTTTAGAAATTAGTTTGTCAGCTAACTGAAATTCACAGCAGAAATAGAGACATGAGTAATTCTTTAGAAGTTTTTCATAAGGAGTGAAAGGAGAGGAAAAAACTGATAGCAAACATTCACAGAATTCTTAATTAAGAAGAAGTTCCTTAGTTTCTTAAAAGAGCTGAAAATTGGGTTAAGATGTGAATTTTTGGCTATACCTCAAGTTATTGGGTTGACTGGTATGTGTGCCATGACATCTATTACTGTTACATGGAAGATTCACTGGGTTAAGCTCAGGAAAATCTTGCCTGGAAACTTGTTTTTCAAAACTACCAAAAAACACCCAAACCAAAACAAAAACATAAAACAACCCAAAAAAGAAAAGCATCAAAAACTCCCAAAAATGTAAAAACAAAGCAAAAAGCGCTGCTTTCTGAATTTAACATAAAGAACAGGGCCATTTCGATGAATAAAGAGAGATATGCTCTCTTTTTTTTTTTTGTATTTGATGATTTATTATGATATCTCTGGTCACTGTTGGAAAGGCAAAATGAACACACTGAAATTTATTACTGGAGCTGGAAACTGAGATTCAGATTGTATTTCAGGGTGTCTAATCTGTGCCAATAACTTATCAATATTAACAGTGTTGGTAGAACTGAGCATTGTAGTATCTGCCAATCAAATGTGCATATTTTGTTGTCTTTACCTCATTTTAGAATACTTTTAGCTTTGATTGTTATCCTATAAAGTTGATACTTACAAAGGAAAACATTTTGGAAGCATTTTAAAAAGCAGTGCAGTACCTGGAAAATGACATAAAATAAATGTCCCTTCATGGGACAATTCTTCAATGCTTAGCCAACGTTAGACAGAATTTATTGTATTAATTTAAAATGATTTTTAATTAAATGATCTTGCAATTTGCCATGTATGTATAGTGTAAAGTTAGAAAAATGATAATTTCCCAACAATAGTTTATTCTAAAAAACTATATAAGATAAAGTATGATGAGCTATTCTCCAAGAGAAAAATTCAGAAAATTCAGCTTGCTTGGATATACTTTTTTTCTTAGAGAAAATTTCTTTTTTAATGTTTTATAACATGAAAGCATAAACCACTTTTTAGTCATTAAAAAAAAATGTAAAAGGGCCAAGTTAGC
The DNA here is from genome assembly GCA_013400915.1 of Pardalotus punctatus. Lineage (NCBI taxonomy): Eukaryota > Metazoa > Chordata > Aves > Passeriformes > Pardalotidae > Pardalotus > Pardalotus punctatus. The sequence goes on from VZTX01016138.1 coordinate 440,280, forward strand.
CCTTGATTCCAGTGGAACTGCAAGGTGGCCACAGTGATTAAAAAGAAGGAATTATAGACTAGGATAAAAATGAACGTATGTTTGAATCACTTGGTATTCCTGAAAGATTCTTGCTCTCTCTGTAGATATCTTTTTGCTGTCTCCTACCACTTACTGCATTTCAAATGAGGTGGTTTTTTCTCTCAACCTGTAAAAACGAACAGTCCAGGAAGGAAGAATATAAAAACGAATTCTTCTTTGGACAAAAAGACAAAATGAAGTTATAGTTTGCTGAAGTACTGTCTGGGTAACTTAACCGGAGAGTACGCTTTGAATAAGTCATTTGCACAGGAAAATATGTCAGTGGGAGTGGTGATGGTACAGTACAGCACTGAGTCAAAATGAGAGCCCTGGTTTAGTTGCCCTTACAGTATTCTTTGAACAGGAAAATCCATATGAACATTACATTATTCACGTGGTATTCTTCTAAGTTATCCAGTTCAAGAGATGTTTAACACTACATCGTTTCATAGTGATGAGTATTTCTGATGTAAAATTGACAGTTTAACTGTAGGATATATTATTACATTATGAATACCCTGAGTTTCACAATGTGATGTTATCACTTCTGTGGAAACCATTGGCTGCTCTGCATACTTCTAGTGGAGAAACCTCTCCCTTGGGTAATGTGACTGCAAATGTGGGAAAAGAAAAAAGGGGGAAAATCCAAACAAAACATCCCCAAAGTCCAAAATTCCTTTTCAGTGATTCTACTTTAGGAGTGGGCATGAGCACACTTCTTTATTTTAACTGATTATGGTTTTATTGGTTGTCTATAATGGCTACTTCACCATGATCTGCTGAAAGGATTCAAAATTTCAAACCCAAATCCCAGAGGCAGCTGTCCTGGGCTAGTTCTTGAGACTGTGGAACCTGAAGCTCTGTGACTTACTTCCCTTCCTGTTGGTAGGACTGCATCATTTGGGAGAAAACCAAAGGGCTTCCTAGGACCAAAAAGTCTAAGCTTACGTGATACCGAACCCTTGCAACTTCCTGCAAAGCCCACAGTGCCTTCTCCACTGTTCTCATCATTTTACAGCATCAGTCAGTAAACGTGGGTATGTTTGCTGCTGTCTGTGATGAGAATTTGATGGCCCCGTGACAGGCACAAGGCTGCAGACTGCTGTCTGTCTGCCCTCTGTAAAGAAACCCCCTGCATTGGTTGGCAGTCAAAGAAAGAACAAATGGAAGGCTTTCAAAGTAGTGAAGTAATAAGAGAACCTAAATAATACAAGTGAGAGCAATACAGAAGCTTTTTAATCTCCCTGGGAAATGTCAAAATGCTAGTTTCACTCTTTTAGTGCTCAAAGTATTGAAGAAAGTCCCAGCATCAATTTTGTCTCCACTCTACAAATTCAAGTGCTTCTCTTCTCTCCACCTCCTGACTCAACATTCATCCATCCACATACACATGGTTCCCATGCATCCACCACTCCCATTTGCACATCATTCTGTTCACTCTGTGCTCTATTTTTACCCATCACACAGCTAATAAGAAAAGTATGAAAAAAGCAAATGTGGAGCAGAGGCATTTTATATATCCCGCGTTACCTCGGAGTATATGAATTTTTCATGGATGTTCAAAGTTTTCTTCTCAGCTGTCAAGATGAGTTATGTAGGTTTGTAGTACTCCCTGCTGCCCTGATGGAAATGCTGTAGATGGGGGAGTGGTAGGTGAGGAGTTCTGGTTAATAATCCGTGTTGTTCTCTTGGACTGAAGAGAACTTAAATTCAAAGGAGATCTTGATGCTCTTTTTCTAGATGAGAGTGTTGAATGTAACACAGTGAAATGCGCAGCCTGTGTAGAAATGATACCATATTCCAGCCCAGAAATGCCAAGGAGGTTCTTCACACCAGTTTAACACCAGTTTAACATGTGGAAGTATTGAGAAATGTAAAATTACAGCGGCATTTCCTCCCTCTGAGGAGCTGAAGGTGAAATAATAGCGCTCCCACAAAGTAAGATTATAAATATGTAGTGTAAAAATACTGTGTAGTAGTCAGATGAAGTGGACTAGGGAGAATTTGGTGGGTTGGTTTTTTTTTTTAATTCTCTCTTTTTTCTGGAGAAAATAATTCTTTAAATAGTGTGACTGTGGTAAAAACTCACCATACAGGTTGGTAAAATTTGATACCACACAGAAGGGGAGAGTATGCAAAGTGCATTTTCTATGGTAATGTACACTACTAGCACTTACTAGAACAGATTAGAGAATGGAAACTTGATATTCTGATAGAGTTTCATGCCAAGGAATTGGAAATGGAGAATTTGGCGCCTTGCTATCTTGTCTGAGGGAAGAGACATTCCAGGCACAAAACAGTACTTCCAGTTGCTGCATGATAGATAAGTTGTGGTCCTTCTCCTCATGTGGGCAAACACAGTGATGCATATTCCTGCAGCCGTGCACACCCCTGAGCAAAACACAGCAGGAAGCAAAGTGAGCACAAAGTACCGCAGGCAGATTACTGGGAGCTCAACAAATGCAGTACGTATCTAGTCAAGACATAAACATTCAGGAAGTGGCAAAAATTATCAATATGGATGACTGGAAAACTACAGGAGGAAATGAAGACCAGGAGAAATGCAGTCAAGATGTTTATAATTTAAAAAAAAAAAGAAAAATTGCCAAAAAATCATGCTGAGAGCTAACTTCTCATTTCCAAGAAATCCCTTAGGATAAATCAGAAGTGTTAGCTCTGAAAGAGAAGGTATAGAAGGCAAAAGAAAAAAATATAAGGAAATTATCAAGAAAGCTGAGATCAAAAGAATGAAAGGAAAATTACATAGGATGTCTATATGAATAAGAAAAGGCCACAGAAATGTAAATTATAAGGAGCAAGAGGTTGGTGAGAGAGGCGGCAGGCACTGTAGGGCCATAATGCCACAAGGAAACTTATCATAGAACATGGGGCTATTTTTAGGAAACTATAACTTCTTAAAGTCCATGTTCACTAGGCTGATTAGCAAGGAGACTTGGAGGCTTGGTGGTTCGAATCAGAAATATGATTTTATCTTTACCATGACGTGAATGTCTCATCCCTGGAGGTGTCCAGGGTCATGCTGGATGGGGCCCTGAGCAGCCGCATCCAGTGAAAATCATCCCTGCCTATGGCAGGGTGGTTGGAACTACGTGGTCTTTAAGGTCCCTTCCAACCCAAGGTATTCCATGACTCTACGATTTTATGTGGCTTGCTGGGTAGTTGGGAAAATAACTTCTTCCACACAGCTTTAGACTTTCAAGTATCAATTAATGAAAACAGAGGACATCATGAAACCCACTGAAAGACTTTTGGCTTCATCTTACTTCTAAGTAGAAATAGTAACAAGCAAAACTCCAGTTTTGGGAAACCTCTTTACTTCAGGAGGATTTAAAAGCCTGGCAGAGAGTAGGGTAAGGATACTTAAATTTGAGTTCAAATGCACAATTTGGAACAAGTTGGGTTTTGTTTTTTTGTTGGTTTTTTTTTTTTTTTAATTTTAAAAGCAGTTTTGGAGCTGGGCTTGAGGAATATTGTATCTGTGGAGTCCTGGCTTTGAAAATAAAGAGTGATTTTATCCAGTCCTTAGATCAAAACTTTCAGAACTTGCAATGTTTGTCCTACAGCCATAGTTGCCCAGAATTACAGATGTCTTCCTATTAATCCTATATGATACATAAAACCTCTGTAAATCTTGTGAAAATGTCAATTGGATCTCAAGATATGAAAAGACAGTAGAAAACAGATGAAATTGTGGAACTGAGTTTTAAATGTGATATAAACATACATACCTTTGCATACAGGAAGCTGAAGGTAGAAACTTAAAATTAAATATCTAAGTTGGTGATTTCAGCACTGAAGTCCATTAAATTTCAGATTTATGTTCCACAAGTACAAAACCCAGAAGCTAATTTGACTTGCTGGTTATGCAGCATTACAGTAAATGAAGCTGCATTATTAAAGTACCCTAATATAGATACAGAAGTCCACTTCTAGGGAAATGTAATAACAGACTTTTATAGAGTGTGGTTTAATCAAAATCTGCTCACTTGGTTCTAACAGTTTTCTCTTTAATCCCTGAAGCTTTGACCCTCCTGTGTGACACACTGTTGATTTGCTAGAGAATGTGAACTCTTGAAAACCTTGGAGAGATATTGGCCAAGCAGGAAATTTAACTGCCAGCATTGTAACATAATGTTGGCCTGCTGAGAATAATAGATTGATTATCTGCTAATTCAAGTAAAACAAGATTTTTTTTTTTTTTGCCTTAAATGATGATATCTGAGTTTAAAGGAAAACTGGCCTCTTTTTTTTTTTTCTTTTTTCCCTATTTATTTTCTTTGGAGAGTGTGTGTGTTTATATATAGGAATAGGAAAAGGGAGATTCCTCAAGTCCTGATCAGTTATCAGTTGTGAATTCACCATGATATAAAGCTGTTTGCTAGCAAAGAATTACAGGATAAATGAGAAAATAGCATATGTGCACATGTAACCTTTGAATTACAAAAAATTCTAGCCACTAATTAAAATAAAGTTAGGGAAAAGCTGGACAGATAGAGGGAGTCAGTGCAGGTTAATAAAAGGAAGGTCGTGCTTCACATATCCAATTAATTCCCTGAGAAGGAGAGATCATCAGTGAGACTTGACAGGGGTAAAAAAAAAAGATATAAAGTATTATGACTTCAGGAAGGCTTTGTGACACAGTACCACCAAAAAGGCAAGTACCTTTCATTAGCCAGTACGGGATTGATGGTGGAATTAGTCATTGGATAGAAAAGGGCTTGGAGCTTGGGTCACAGTGAGCAGCAAAGTGCTGTTCACGGGTTAGCAAGAGCTGATGAATGAAGCACTGCAGAATTGGTGTCCAGACTGGGGCAGCTTTCAGCGCAAGGGAGAAGTGCAGGCAGAGCAGACAGTGAAGCATTAACACCTGAAGTAAACAATAATCTTGGCCTAGACAATTCTCATCAATGAGACAAAGGGACCTGGCTAGGTTAGACCTTCATTAAAAGGCAGTTTCCTTTGCTAACACATGGAATTATAACCTAATATAAATTTTATGTTAAAAATACCCCTTAAAAATAAAAATAATTTTATTTAAATTACTTCAAGCTACAAGTCTGAAAGTTACAAGCTACATCTGAAAGTTGTGTTAAAAGAAGAAAACAGTTGCTGGAATATTAGAGGTTTTCAGGCCCAGTCCATAATAGGTGTTAATGATTATGCACCTTGAAACATTAAGAGCAGATTTAAAATGTTCCACAGCAAATGGATTCCTGAGCTCCAGGAAATACTGAATAACTGAAAAACATGAAGTGTGAAACCAGGTCATTGCTTTATTTTGAGATTCCCTTAGGGTGTATGGCAGCACAGCAATTATGCTTGTTGTTGGACACCGCTGTGCACTCTTGGGAAGGTATGAGGTGTTTCTGTCTGCATGGGTTAGTGTTGAACCCCTTGCTTGAGAAAAACAGAGGATATCAAAAAATATGGTGCAGAGTAGTATTCCTCTAAAAGATTACATGTGTTGTCAGCTACAAAGCAATGGAAAATCTGTGTGAAACAAGGCTTTTGTGCACACTGGATGCTTGTGTTCAACCTGCTGGCTTTCTTTGCTGGTGCTGGAGCTTTCTGCAGAAGTTGTAGCCTGGACAGGCAACAGACCCAAGAATTTTTTCTGTTTGCCCTGTTGTGCTATTGATATTTTGCTACCAGCAATACATGGAAATTGGGGATGGGATTTTTCTAAGCATTCACAATTGATTTATCTGTGCTCCTTGCCAAAAGTCAATGCTAAAATTTGCTTTGGCTTCAATGGGACAAAAGGAGTCTATACTGTATACTTCTAAAAATTCAACACTAATGCCTTTCCTCTTGCCTTTGGTCGTACATATAGATGCAAAATCTGTTGACTGATTTCAGTGATAGTTATGCTTGAGTAACCAAGGGCACAACTGGCTACAAAACCTACAGAAGTAAGATTGGGGGGGTGTGGGAATTAGAAGCCTCTGTCTGATGTTCTGTGAGTCTTTTACCAAAAACACCAATGTTATATAGCTTAGAATGAGGTGTAGAATCAGGTGTACACAAGTATATGCATCAGGCAGCTGCACACCACAGCTCTTTGCTCACTCCTCACCCCCCAGTGGAATGAAGAGAGTGAAAAATTAGAAGTAAAATTTGTGAGTTGAGGTATAGACAATTTCATAGGACAGAAGAGAAAGGGAAAGGAAGAATAATAGCAAGAGAAACAACAACTATAAAAGAATTAGAATATAGAAAACAGGTAATGCACAATGCAGTTATTTAAAACGCACGAACTGACGTCCAGCCAGTTCCTGAGCAGTGCCCCCCAGCCAGCTTTCTCCTTAGTTTATACACTGAGCATGGCATAGCATGGGATGGAATATCCTTTTGATCAGTTTAGGTTGGTTAGCCAAGTTGTGTCTCCTCCCAGCTCCTTGTGCCCTTGCAGCCTATTTCCTGGTGGGACCGTGTGAGAAGCTGAAGAGTCCTTAATCATTGCTTAGCAACAACCACAACATCAGCATGTTATAAATATTATTCTCATCCCATATCCAAACCACAACATTATACCGTTATTGGGAAGAAAATTAACCTTATCCCAGAAACCAGGGAATAGGGTGGTATTTCTGCACTCTGTACTGTTGTGAAAGCTGCATTCCTAAATGAGACTCTCCAGCCTAATAAAGTTTTCTTTTCCTTTTTGCACAGTAATAACATTCCAGTGAGTTGTGCTTGGTTTGGCCAGAGGGTTGGCACATTAGTATTGATCTTTGGATAGCCAGATAAGCCTGTTTTGAAGTTTTGCAAAGTACTTAAGATGATTGTTCTGTCTGTGGTGTTAGTTGCCCTTCAGTGTGACCTCTTGGTTTGAGAAACTTCTGTTGTGTCTTAATTGACTTGTGCCCTGGATCTTTGAGAAAATAAGATAAAACATTCTCTTAGAAAAAGTATCATGTCTTGTCATGGCTTGGTTGCAGAATTTCCAGATACAGTGAAGTCCAACAAGAGCCTGTTACCAGCAGACATCTCACAGTGTCTGAAAGTAAAGCTTGAAACACTTTAATTGAATCCTACAGAGACTAGCAGCTTCTGTTTCTCAGTTCATTGACAACATCTTTTTTCTTAAGTGATATTTTTCCATTCTGTAATGAAGTAAGTATTAGACTAGACTATCTCTCTTTTCCTCTCACTTCCCCCCTTGTTCCTGCTCCATTTTTTCATTCAGATCGATGCTGGTGGTTGGTATGGCAATGGCTGCTGCAGCATGCCTGGCTTGGATGGCTCCAGGCACTGGAGTTGTGATTTCCTGCTGGGCTGGCTGTTTCTCCCATCTGTGCCTTCTTGCCTTGTGCTCACAGCTAGCTCCCTAGCAAGACCTAAATCATGTCCCAAACCCTGAGTATTTGACTTGACCTCCGTTTTAGAAAGTAGTGTTTCATGCTTAGAGCACTCAGGAACACACAAATTAGTACCTGGGATAAAATTATCAGCATGATTAATCTGTTCACTCGGACACTCAGACACAGATGTTTGTATTCAAAATCTGAATAGTTTAAATTGTCTGTAAATATTGCCTAAGAGCTTGATTATAGGAGGCAAATATCAAATGTTGTTAGAACTGTTGTATCCACACTAATACATGCAAGCCCCCAAAACTGTTGATAACTGTTCAGAAATGGGTCTGACTCTAAGACTAGGATCGTTAGCTTCTTGTTCTGTAAAATTGCAATTATCAGCTGGACTCCAGAATTTTGCATGGTGTTGGTGGTTGTTTTAGCATAAATAATACTTTGGCCAGAGAAATTAATTTAAAAGAAATACTGTTTTTTCTACAGTACTACTGGTGTTAAAACCCACCAGTATGAAATATTGCTTATTTCAGAATCAGATTTCAGTCCCCAATTGTAGTACCCTATGGCAAAAATGATTTCTGTCTTCTGTGGTCATAATAGGCTGATTTAAAAAAAGAAAAAAAAGTTCTCAGTGATCAGGACTGGAACATTTTTTGTTTTAGGTACAGTGTGTTAAGCAAGAAAAGCTAAACATAACTTCACAAGTATTAACATTAAAAATATCTTATATAGATCTTTTTTCCCCCATTGCACAGTAAAGATTTTAAAATTAATTAGGCAAGAGGCAAAACGCCCCAAATAAATTCTTCTACTTCTGATTAGACTGATACAGTGTGAGACCTGAAAAATCTCAGAATGGTCTATTCTATCAAAACCATAATCACTTAATTGAAAGGAAATTTGAAGGTATTTAAACTAATTTTGGTGAATAAGTATACCAAATTGTAGTCACACAGTCATAAGAGTGTATTTGTAAAGGCAAAGAAATTAAGATAACTCATTGAATTCTTCACTTGCCCACATAGGCAAGAATGATTTGGCTGCTCAGACTGTGGATTTTGAAGATAACCAGAACACTGCATTAGACTCCGAAAGAAATCCTGTTTAAGGGAAAGAAAGAAATTCACAAGCAAGGACCTACTTTCCTGTGCCTGGTGAACCACCTTAAGGCTGAATTTTAAATCTTCTTTGTAACTCGAGATTAGATTTAGGATTCTTAAATATTTAGTAAAAAATACTGGAATTAGTGCATCTCTAAAACAAGTTTTCCTGGCATCAGTTTGCTATCAGAATCCAATCAAATCAAGGGTACCATCAGATTTCTAGGACAGTCTTGGGAGAAGGCAGTGGTGTAACCTTGGTGAGGATTTCTTAGAGAATACGAGTTTTTGTTGGGGGGTACTCTCAAAGCTCAGACTTCTGATGGAACAATTTCAACTGATTAGATTTTACTTGGGAATAGCATTTTTAGATCCAAGATTAATTTTCATCAGTGAAAAATATGTCTCCCCCCACCTCTCTGAATTTTTGCAGTTGATAACTGGATTTTATTTTGTGAGTAAAATACATAGCATATATACAGCTCCTGGGCTGAAAAGAAACATGAATGTGAATATGTTTCCCATAGGCAAGCCAAGTGTCTTACATCTGAAGCTGGAGAAGGTTACAGATCCTTGCTTACAGAAGGTGTGGGCTTTTGTTTTGAATTTCTTTCTGGAAAACTTCAAAGTGCCCTACATTCTTTCAAAAATCTCTAGTGAAGTTGTTTCCTGTATAGGGGAAGAAAAGATGTCATCAGATGAATTAAGTGTCTAAGTTTCTAAGTTAGGTCTTAAACGGTTACAGTGGTAAATATCGGATGGGGATGGGAGATGAGAAATTAGGCATTTTTTTCTAGCAATCTAATGGTCTTAGTACTAATTTATGCATATGGGAATAGCAATTATTTTGTGAATAGTGGAAATCTGACTGTATGGGTGTCTTGTATATTTGTCACGAATTTCTTGTCTGGCCCAAGTCTTCTGTCAGGATGACTTTTTTTGGAGTCTTCTGGAAATTTCCAGTGGTTGTCACATAGTCTTAAAGAAGACTAGAACTTGGATGAGGCATGAAAGTGCAAATAAAAATGTACATGCTACTTTCTATTTAAAGTAATTTGTTAAAGAATGATGATAAATTAATTAGCACTTCTGATTTTTGCTGACTATACTCTCCCTAATGATTATTCCTGTCATCAGGGATTTTGCTGAAAATTGCAAATTATAGCTTCTATTTGCTTTTGTAATATATATTTTGCTATAGACATATCTTTTATCCCTCCCCTCCCTTCCCTTCCATTTCTTTCTTTCTTTCCTCTTAAGGATGTATGGGATACATTGGGTCATGCAAGCCATCTGCTGAGACGTCTGACCTTGTGTGCCATGCCTTTGGTTTGAATTTTGTCTGTGCCAAAGCCAACCCGACTGCTCTTTGTCTACAGCATGGCACCTTAGCATCTGCTCATTTGCTGTGAGAAATCTGTGGTTCGTGTTTTGGCTCAACTCAACTTCTGCAGAGGAGAGTGCTAGTAATAAATGCAATTAACAACATTAAGAATGCAAGCAAACCCAAGAAATATGGCCTCCTGTACTGTACAGAAAAACTTTTCCATCCACACTAAGTCAGGTGCTCTGAAGCCTTTTGAACTGGACAGTGGTTAAGTTGTGTGTTTTCTGATACTGGTTGGAGAACAAAAGTTATGCAGCTACAACTTAGAAACTTCTCAGAAGTAATGGTGTCACAAGAGCTGTGACAGGGTGTAGGAATGGTCAAAGTATGTTGCTGAATATCAGAGCCTGCCAATGAAAGCTTATTAACATAGCAGAAATCTATTTCAGGTTATCCTTTTATGCAACTGAATTGCCACTTCAGTGTCCATATTCTAGGAGCCTTCCGAAAACAGTTCCACTCTAAATCTTCTCCATTTCACTCCCTTGGATTTCTATCCTTGACTAGAGAGGATCTAAAGAGTGTTATCATCTTGGTTTATTCTACCTCTCATTATTTTAATTATCATCTTTCTGTGCCATTGACTGGAAAACCCACACTGACTTTTTTTGTTTCTGTGCATATCCCAGCCTGTGTTTGTGTTCACATTTTTTCCTATTCAGGAGCACTCTCTGCTTGCTGTACATCTGTTGCAAAACAAAAGATGACAAAGTGGTTTATAGTTCAGTTTGATTTAGAGATAAAGGCTTAAATGGTAACATGGTAAAGCAGACAAAACCTGCAAGAAAACCTGGCAGATGAGATGCATTAAATGAAAGAATGGCTATAAACAGCTCAGATGACATGTGTGTGTACCAGCGTTGTCATCAGCATGCATGAATTTCACTGCAGAGGCTGCTATAATAAGATGTGTGCAAAGCTGATGACTTGAAGAATTTTTCTTCTTCCTTTTTTCCCCTCCAACTCAGGAGACACTTGCCAGGAGCCTATGAAGTAAAATCTCTGTATGAAATCATAAGAATTTGTTTCTTTTCATGTCTGTGTGATACAAGCAGGAATATGACAAGGCACGCGCACCCACACGGAGCTCCTTAAGAAGAGAGTCTGTCTTTGGTGCTCGATGTTCTGGGTGTGAGACCGAAGTTTGGTGAGAAACCCTGTTTTGTTCTCTGCTTGAACTTCTCTTTGATATTGTGAAGCCACTGATCCAGACAGGCACCTCCAGCTGCCCCATCACACCTGGACTCATGACATCTTTTCTTATGAAGCACTGAGGGAGGCTCATGTGGACCAGTACCCTGCTACTCCTCTGGGGAGTGCTGCCTCTGGGCATTGGATGAGCAGTGAGTCTCAGCTGACAGGGTTAGAAAGGCTATTGCAAGATGTCACAGTGCAATTTAGGTATTGGAAGGCTGCTGTTGCGTTCTGCCAAAGCCCTTGCTTCTTCATCCTGGACGTGTCTACTTTCCTCAGCCTTTCCTCACACCTGGAACCATCTCACTGGTATTCTGCTCCACTTGTGAATTCTCTGTCTTCTGGAAACCTGGTGAAGGTGATCGCAACACAAAGTGTTCTCCTGTGTGCAGTTACCTGGGTTAACAGCACACACCTCACCTCAGATGGTCATCATCTAAATAAAGCCATGCCCGTCCTTCACAGCTCCTTGATTTTTGCACATGCATTGCTGGCACAAATTTAGATCAGACCCATGCTGGTGTATACTTTGGGGAAATGGTAAGCAGTTCATTTGCACCAAAAACTTAACAAGTACTAACTGAGTACTGATTTTCCTGCACCTTCGTGAAACAAGTGTTACCCTCCCTTTACAGATGAAGAAATTGGAGGCAGATAAATGATAAAACAGAAGTATCTGCAGAAGCAGTGTGAATCGGAGCTGGAGCAGGTGCTTGGTCATTCAGTAACTCTACTGCTGTGACCATAGTTATAGACTTCTTTCTCTTAAAAGTTAGTTACTGTATTCACAGCAGTCTTAATTGCTGAAACCTAACTGTACAGTAACATTTCATGTCTAAAGAACCACGGGGGGCAGAGGTGTCTTGTATCCATAATTAGGATACTTTGAATTTTTTGCATTTACTTCACTGCCAGTGGATCCTGAAGGCATGCAGTGTCCTAGCCATTTGCTCCTGTTCTTGTGGTGACAAGCAGACCTGTGCCTATATCTGAAGGGTCTCAAAAACCAGTTTTTCTTTTTACTGCATCATCTATCATGTAATCTGGGAGATGTTGTCCAGCTGTGCCTATCAAGAGGCATACTTGCGTGTTGAGGAGTATGGGCTATATCACCACTGGGATAACTGCTGTCTCCTGCCGAAACACAGCCAGGACACTCATTTAGGATGTGAAAGACTGGCTGTAAAAGTATTGGTCACCCAGTCTTAGAGAGGTGGTTTGAACCAAGCTTTACCAATCGTAAGAAAATCCTAGCTCCTAAAAGAAAAGGAATTTTTAGGAAGGGTTTTCATTATTTCTTATGGAGAAGCTCTTTCACTGTATATGTGCTCTAAAAAAGGCAAATATTGTTAATATCTGGAAAAATTGAGGGCAAAAATAACCTAGAGAATCATAGGTAATTCAGGAGCTTCTGAGTGTACTGGTGCTTTCTTCTGCCAAGCTGACTCTGCAATGCATGGCACAGCTCCAGCAAGAAATTTTAGCTTCATTTGATGGGCAAACAGCCCAGATCTGGCCTTGGTCTATGTACAATTTCTGTGCTTTGTCCTGTCTGTAATGATGATCCATTTTCTGGAAGGCAATGTAAATGTAGCCACTCTCGTTGCTCAAGTGAGGCACAGAGCTCTGACTAACTTGGGTCGATGCCTGTGAGCAGCTCAGCCATGCTCACACAGTGCCCATAGGAGCTGATAAATCTGCAGATGTGGAGCTGTGTCTGGCCTCTCTGCCTTTGTCCCCTGCTCAGTAACCCAGAGCAAGAGGCCTTGGTCAAGGTCAGTTGCCTGTATATTAATTAGCCCAGAGGAAAGAGAGAGAATCACCCCATAGTGCTGCTGTTTAGAGAACTCATCTGGTAGAAAACTAACTCCCCTTTCCAGTGAATATGGAAATATTCCCTACAAGGATGTGTAGGAAGACCCACTAGCACTTTTCGGCTTCAGGAAATTACTCTTGATGCAAAGGGCGGAACTCTGCAAGCAGGCACATACCTTGAAAATCCTAATGAAAGTCAACCTCAAATCTGGATTAAGGCATCATCCCTCTCCTTAGCACTTTCTTGCGTTGGTTTAAAACAACTCACCGAATACTTGAACCCTGCTCTCAGGTATTTCTCCTTTTTCTTGTTCCTTTTCTCGTGTGTTGTAATAAGTAGCCTCAGGATGTAGCATCTAAAGTCCTCATAATCTTTGTCATTGTACTGCTTGTTTCTTTTGTGGTTCATAGAGTTTCACTGAAGCAAGGTTTGTTTACAGTACTTGTGAGGCCTCATCAAATTTGGTCATTTCTCCTGTGAGGTTCTGAGCAGAATGTCTAAAAATTACAAAGTGCAGGGAATCCTCTTTTTATGCAGTCTGTCAAAGCAAGGGAAAAAGATGGGACTGATATCAGCATAACTGATCTGTTATCTACAGGCAGATACGCTTATTTGCATTTGTGTATTACAAATATGTGTTTAATGGAATGCTGTAAGGTAATTATTATGAGCTCTCCAGTGTTACTGATAGCTATGAAACATGCTTATGAGTATTTAATTTCCTATGCTGTGACTTGTCCCAGAGAAATCAGCAAATCTGATCCTAGTGTGAATCTTGACTTTTTTTTTTAAGTTTGTTTTTATTTTCTTGAGGGTGGTGAGACACTGGAACAGGTTTGTCAAGATAGTTGTGGATACCCCACCCTGGAATTGTCCAAGGCCAGGCTGCATGGGACCCTGAGGATGGGTCCAGTGAAATGTGTCCCTGCCCAAGGCAGGGGGTGGAACTAGATGATCTTTAGGATCTCTTCCAAAACAAACCATTCTATTATTCTAAAGAAGTGTCTTGTTTCTAACAAGTTACTGTATTTTCTGGCCTATTTTCCTCTATGTCAAATGTTATAATAACTAACTGTGCCAAGACAGTAAAGGTATGTGACTTCTATGATACCTGTTTCCAGTGCAACAGGAGGAGAGAGGGGGCTTCTCTCCAGCTCACATGGCACTGGCTTCACACAAGCCAAATATTTGACATCTCAGAAAGTTTTTGCCAATTAATTACTCTTTTCCAACTGACTCATAGTTTAGAATTAGAGACAGTAAACAGGTGGCCATATAATAGAGAAGTAGAGAAAAATTCTTTGCACATTGGCAGTATTTCTGCATTTAAAGTACTGTGTACTGTATTTATTGCTAATACTAAAATGCTTCCATAGGAAAACTGTGCTGCTTTATGGCTGTTCATTTAAAGCATGCTCTGATATGGAAGGTATAGAATAGAATAAAGCTATAGTAGAATAAAGATCTACCCTTGGTTGTTGAGCTTTAGAATATTTTTTTCTCTTAGTTTTTCCATGTGAAGGTTTGAATTTGTTGTCGTGGTGTTTTGGGGATTTACAGACAGACATACTATATACATGTGCAAAATGTAAATGATAATTTCCTAGCTCCAGATTCTCATAGATATTTTTGTTTCAGGTTGCAGGGTGCAAGATAGAATTGTGGAGGTTTCTTTCTTATTTAAGTTAATTCAACCTTGTTGCACTTTGCTGGCCTTGACTACATATTATATAAGCATCCAGTGGGGAAGCCTATTTCTGATGCCCAAATTCCACCTGTGAGAGATAAAACAGAGTACAGAAGCATGAGTTAGAATGCTTCATTCTGTTTCCTCTGCATGACACTGGGTAAGGTCCCTGACAGGATAAAATCACTTCAAGTATTAGTACTACAGAAAATAGACAAAAAAAGGCAAAATATCTTTGAGAGATTAAAAAAACGGACTCAGCCCCTTTTCAGATTCTTGTGCTGGGAGCAGAAGATGTATGTGGTGAGGAGACAAAAGGGAACTTATGAAGGTGATGATGAAGTCTGGTCAATTATCTGCAATTTTTACGTAGAGAAGATGCTACAAAGTTAACCTGGCAAAGAGCTGTAGGACAGAAAAAAAATGTTTTGCAGTGAGGCAATGGGAAAAAGCAAAGTTGTGGAGAACTCGGGGACAGACATCTATGAAGGCAATATTCTGCTATAATCAGCTTTCCTTTACTTCTGGAAAGTGGAGATTAGTCAGCATCCTTGTTCCATGTACCAGAGAGCACCTTGTCCATGGGTTTTTAGCACCTTCAAATTCAATGTCCATGGTAAATGATAGCTGCCTTTGTGCTTTAGTTGATATGTTGTGCCAAGACATCTTCCATCATGAAGGCATATTCTGGATGCATCATTCTGTGGTCATTTTTTTGAAGAGCTTTTAGGGAGACTCACACCTGTAAGCTTGTCTCACTTGAAAGTCTCTTAACAGGAAGCTGCTCAGTTGTTTTTAACTGCATATTTTTTGTTAGTGTTCAGCCTTTCTTACTTTTCCTTCTAAGTTATAATTATTCTGTTTCTTTCTTTACATAATTTGAAACATTTTAAAACATCTTGGCCCCTTCTCCTTTGCGAGTTTGACGTTGTATTGTTTCATCTGCGTAAAATAATATTTAGTGCTTGGAAGTGAGAATGATATGAATATAATATCTGTGACATGGAATCTGCAGAATCTGAAACAGCAGTGTTGTTATTAAGGGGCTGTATTATGATATACATGCACTTGAATCCAGGGCATGGAATAGATACAACATTCTTCGCCCATTCCCATTCCTGGTTATTCTTCAACCACATGGTGATTCACTGTGTTTCAGCTTGGCACAGAGATTCAGTCCATGTTTGGATTGTTTGTTAGCTGAAAGAAACACGAATATTCATTGTTCCTTCATCTGTTCCACAGAAGAGAAATGGAAGTAATCTCTGAAGCAGCATTTGTGTTTAATACAAATGAAGTCTATGAGGGGACATTATTAGTAGAAATGTACTGAGGATATAGTTGTGCTAGGTCTATTTTCCCTGAAAAAATTGATAACAAAAGTGGACTGATGAGGCGTCTCATTAGTTATTCAAGATTGTCTATGGAAATAGATCAGTTCCTTCTGAAGAACAAGAAATTAACTGTAATAACATTGTTTATTTTTCTGAGATACTTATGGCAAAGCATCAGAAAAGAGAAAGTCAAGTTGTATTTGCACTTTTGGTAAAAAAAAGCCAACTATTTGCATAAAATGTGAAAAAAGTCTAGAAAATCTGAAAAAAATCTAAAAAATGTGAAATGTTGCCTTTCATTTTTCTAATGAGCAAAATGAAAAAGCAAAGCACACTTTTACTATATCAATCTCATGAAAATACAAATGTTTTAGAAGAAAGTTACCAACCAGTTCAAATAAGACATTTGGATAACAAAGAGTGAAGCATTTGAAAGAAACTGGAAGTCCTAAGAACAGGCTGTTCTGGACTCTACACTGAAAACAGACTCAAAATTTGTAGTTGATGTTATATTTCTGGCTTGTACTGGGATTTGAGTAAGAGGTGTTAATAATACAATGGCATGTGCTGCTTTTCCTTACAATCCCCATCCAGTTATGCAGCTCTACGGAGTAGCAGATTCTTTGCAGGAAATTAATGTCTGGTGAGATGCCTGATGGGGACATGAGAGAGAGAGAGGAATGTTTTCAACTGAAAGAAGAGAACCCAAATATTTTTGAGTCGTCTGCCCAATAAATAGTACGTTTGCTCCCATCTGCTCTGATTGATTTGACTAAGAATCTGACAGGACTGTGAGGCAGGGCACAGGACCAAGTTCCCACACCAGTTAGGTGGGGTGTAACCTAAAGTGTAGCCTCTGAGATGGTGAAGGTGATATGAATTTCTACTAGCAGAGGAAAGAACTTATTCTAAAATTATCTGTTCCGACATGTAAAGCCATAATTTTAAATGAAAACTATTTGCATCCTTGAAGATGTTTAATAAAAGGAGTGTGGTTCTTTATTCAAATTTCAGTAGGTATGAACCCTGAATAATTTTCACTGTAAGAATGCAAAAACCGTTTACCTGCATGCTCTGATTCTTACAGAAACTTCAGTTTTTGCTTCTGTCTGTATATTCTTCTTGGTTAATATGGCTTTGCTGAGAAAGAAAATCAATTTATGCATTATTTTTGTATTTTCCTTGGAGGATTTATGCAGTATTGTATACAGCATACAGTATAGTCCATAAAAGAAGAATCAAGTATTTCTTGTTTCCTAGGCACGGTTACATCTCCCAAATAAATGAATAATATGGCAGAGCAGAGCCTTGCTGATCTGCACTCAGGAGAGAAACAGCAGATTTGATTAGTGTGGTTTGCAGACTGCCCCCCTTGGATAGGGTTTTGGTGTGTGGGAGCAGGGAATTTTTCAACTCCAAAGATATTTTCTGTTGCAAAATGACCTTTTCTCAATGCTACCAGGCTTCTCCTGGAATGCTCTCCTGGAAGCCTGTTCGTGCTTTCACATTAATTATGAAACTGCTACTCCAGCACAGGCGGAAGATTTGCCAGGTAGATGTTATCATCACTGACCCCACAAAGAAAAAAACATCTTCCTTCCCAAAGCCATACTGGTGACTAGATGAAGATGAGGAAGGGTGGTGAAATCTTGTGTTACCTTTTGAGGAAGGTTGTAGCCTCCCTGGAAAAATGGTGGTGCAGCTGGGAAGGTGATGTGTGACCAAATGCCTGCGCTTGGAGCAGGTTTGCAAAAGCTCCTTTAGTCAGTTATTTACCTCAATTTCAGTGCATTTTCTAAACTGTCTTTAGAAAGGTGGTAGGCAGGGGAAAATGATAGGTGTCAGTAAGAGATTACTCAGATTGTTATAAAAGGAATGAAATTGTGATTTCTTATCAAAACATAGCCAAATCCATTACTACTGTTTTCACCCATCTAGTGGATTTTGTGTTTTTATAAAGAGGAAACATGAACCTTCATTTGATTGGAGGGAAAAAAAAGATATCCTGCCAGCACCTAGACCAGCTGCATACCACTAATTTTGGGTTTTGTTAGTGCTTATGAAATGTAACAAAGACAACAAAGAGAAAATAACTTTCTCAGTTATAAAAGGACACTTTCTTTCTTACCATGTACTTATATACTGATATACTTATACAGCTATGATAAGTTATGAAAAATTGCCACAATTTGCAAGAAACAAAGCAAAATGAATAGTATGCTTGGATACTGCAATGCTGGGAAACAACAAAACATTCCTTATGAAAGCTGTCCCCAGGACAGGATTTAATTTTTACATTTTATTTTTATTTGAAGAGCTTTGACCATTGAATAGGAAATGCAATTCAGTTAAATTGAGGTTAGGTAAGTGTTATGCTGTGGTCTCTGTTGCTATGAGCTGTTCTTCCATGCTCTCTTCCCTGTTATTATCTGCATGGGTTTAATTTCTTGCAGTTGCATTGTAAACTGCTTGGGACGAGCACCATAATTTCTCTGTACCTGTGACATATTTTACAGGGGTCCTGGTGCGGGTTATAACCCCTTTTGGTTAAAATCTATAAATTTGAGCAGTGTTGCCGCTGTTACGGTAGTTACATACAATACTCAGTACTACTGATTTATGACAGCTGTATAGCAGCAGTTTTTGTGCAACATGCTTCCCTCCTACCTGTAGTCAAAACTAGGCTAAAAGGGTTTTTAATTAAAATTTAACAAATGTTTTCCAGTCAGGCTGCTAGTCAGTAACAGTCTTACAGTATACAGCACACATCTATAAAAGAATATGTAATAGTTCATTTTAAGTTGCACACATCACACAGCAGCAAATTTCAAATTATTAATGGGAGCTGCACCCAATAGCATTGCTGGAGTAAGGGTAGGAAAAAAATCGGTGAATTTTGCCAAAAGAGTGGATGTGGATCTTATGATTTATCCCAGAGGAGATCAACAGGGACCTTTTGGTTTTGTGAGAAATATTCATTAGGATACAACGGCAGAAGTAATTTTGAGATGATATTAGTCCTCCAATAGTGTTTTTTAAATTCTTTGAGTGTTAAAACAAGGAATTGTCTATTTCTTCTTTTTTATTAGCAAAATATCTTGAAAGAGACACACGCCTGTGAAATGGCACCGAGGCGTAGGGAGACTGAACCACATCCTCTGTTTTTGGGGCTGTTTTGTGAGGAAGATTTAGGAGTTTCTAATCTAATGCTATTAGATGAGGTGTTTCTAAACTGGTGTTATTAGTCCAGCCAAGACGCGGCCCTGTACTGGAACTTTTGCATTTTTGTTAGAAATTGTCATGTCCAAGGATATTACTTCAGTACAGTACAACCATCTAAGATGGAAGATGAGATTTTTAGGAGTTTAATCTCTTTGATTCTTGGCATATATTTACATTTTTCTCCAATTCTCACTTAAAAAATACATCTGTGTAACCAGCCATGCATACTTTTAGTTTCTTAATGTATACAGAAAATAGAATTGTTCCCAGTCCCAATGCTTTTGGAGAGATAGATATTAACACAACTCAGGCATACATTGAACTTGCAGCTGCAAAATAAGAAACAAAATGTGTGCTGTTCCAGCAGTTTTTGGGCATGAGCAAAAGCTGAGTAGAAACCTTATATAAATTGAGTTATAATATTTTACTGCTCTAAGAATTTCTGCTTTTTAATGCAGTGTTGGTTGCCATTGCTTGAAATAAAGGCTTTTACAGTCAAATTTGTGGTTCATGTGCATCCATCTGTCTTAATAGTTTGAAAAACAATCCTTTAAAATAATTGTGTAATTAGACTTTTGCAACTGTAAGTACTAGTGATTACCAGCAAAAAACATCAATTTCAATAGGCCATCAGTCCAAATAATTGTTTTCAGTGGAAATGAAAGGTTTAAGATCTTTACTTTTTTTTTTCTTTAGAAGTTTTCTCTCAGCTTGTTAGAATTTTCCCAGATGAAAAGCGAACTAGCTTGACCACAAAATCTAGATTAGCCCAAAATCATCCAGTCAGTCTGGAGTATCCCTTCTCAGTCTACATTGGTCCAGTTAGTTGGGTACAACTTAAACATTTTTTTTTTTTTAGTGTTATTTTATTTTTTATTTTATTTTTGCAAGAAACTGTGTTTTGAAGGAGTTGCTCTCCCTGGATATTTATTAGAAGCCCTTGGAATCCCGCTGTGAATACCTTGGAAGACAAGCAGGTTTTCAGCTGAGTGAATGTGCACCCCCAGCTCTGTCCCGCAGAGCCAGCTGAACCGGACAGTCTGAGTTTGGGTCACCATTGAGCTCAGCAGGTGTTTGTGCATCATCAAGAGCTCCTTGAAAGGAGTAAGATATTTACAGCTGTGTGAGAGACTGGGTTGGCTCTCTGAGGGAAACAAAACTTCAGGAGTGTGTAAACTACTGGTTTTACCTTGGCCAGAAGGCAGATACGTTGCCCATCTGTCAAGCAGCACCGCTGTGTTTGAAGAAAGGTGATCCCATACAGGAAATTCAGAGGCACAGCTGTGCTTGGGATGGTGATAAGAGCTGAGTGATAGCGCTGTTTTCTAACCTGGGTGGTGTTTGCTCAGAGTAGCAGTCTGACAAGGAGAGGTTGAGTATTTCAGCAGACAACTTGCTCTGCTCTGATTACTTTATATTCTCTCTTGAGAGTTTAGACTTGCAGCGACTTTGTACTCGAATTCATTTCTCCCTTTGGCACTTCGGTGTTTTCTGCCAACGCGGCTGTGAGCTCCTTGAGATTTCCTGGCCCCTTTTATCAGAGCTCTGCACTCAGGCTGACACTTGGCTGCTCTACATTCTGTCCTGAAAGCTGTGGCATAATGGATAAGAAAGCTAGCAAGTGCTGAAGGTTTGGGAGTAGCAGACTGCATAACTTATTCTGGATAGATGCATCTAAAATTATTATTTTGAAATTGAAGTGAAATCTTTTTTTCAAGTTATCAACTTTTTATAGACTGTAGATAGCTTAAAATTCCAAGTAAAAATTTGTGTTGAATATAAAAACACATTTAAAATGAACCTTTTAAGCCAAGCATAGTATATAATGCAAGTCATCCCACACTCATGGACTCATTTAGTTTTCATGAGTAGCAATTTTAGTGTGAAAAATAGTTATTCATGAAAGATGTCAGACTAGATATGGAACCAAGCTGGTTTGAAATAATTTAAGCTGAACTTCCGGGATGAAATCCATTTGTTTGTGGTAAGAGTGGGGATCCCCTCTTTGCCTAACAAGAACAGCAAATATTTTGATTGCATTGCAAATAAAAACAAAAGAAGGTTTTCATAATTTACCATTTCCTGGGCTCTACCAAGTTTCATACAGCCATAGCATTAAAAGTAGCCAGAAGATGCTACCGGGGAGTTTGTGTTCTTCCTTATCAGCTGATAAAGCCCAAATTGTCCTGGACAAGTAAGTACTCCTGCCTTCTGATGTTAGCTGTCACTTCTTATCCACTTAATCTTTCTGGAGTTTCCTTGTCATTTGCAGCTTTTATTTTCTTCTATCATCTTTTTTCCACAGTTTTGTTTATTTTTGGTAACATGCTCTTGCAATTTCCCTTCCTGCATCTAGTGCCTGTCATAAAGGTGAACATGAATGTTCAGGCTCTTAATGATAGCATTGAGCTGTAACTATTTAATAATAAAAAGCTTTATGTGTTATTAGTGCTCCTATGGTGTGGAGCTGGGAATGGCATTGATGAGATGAGAACATTTTCCATTGAGGTTATGTTCCCAGAACAGTTGTCTTGTAACAATCAATCATGTCCTGTCATTCTTCACAACTTTCTTCCAGTCTAAGGACTTGGTATTCACATAAAAAAAGCAGGACGGGCCTTTTGGAAGCTTTAGCTACGTTGTTAGTAGAAATAGGTAAGATTTCCATGACCTTTTTTTTTTTTTTTAAATGGGAAAATGATGCAAAAACCCCCTTAGGATAAGTTATTTACTGAGAGGGAGGCAGTTGATATTGTTTTAAAGAATAAATTGCTATTCTATATCACACCTGCAAAGAAGTTGCTGTCTATTTTCTGCAACTCTGCAGCAAAGGATTTAGTTAACATTAGCTTGTAAAGATCTGCTTCTGAAATGGTGTATGAAACTATGATTCAAGCTTTTATATCTCTGGATTAATTTCTTATTGTCTTCCAGAGAGGAGGAAAAATCCCTTCTTTTTATAGCTCATTCATTTTTACATTTCCTTCTGTGTCATACTCCTTTCTATTAACACAAAGACTTCTTTTATTTTATATGCTTGTAAAAAGCAGCAGGCTTCTCTCTTAATCAGTGCTGTCTAGGTTCATTGCTGCAGGGCCTAGGTCATTAGTAATAAAGGTCATTACTTGATGTTTCCAACACACAGACTTTCAGATGGTCTCTCCCTTCCTCATTTCATCTCCTAGTGCCTAGAAACAGGCCTGGCCCTGTGTTATTAAAATTATTTTATTTTGTAAAATAGTAAAATGGGGAACTCTGGGAAACAGAAGCTTTATAATTGTGCTGGTGTGTGCACAAAAGATGCACAGATATGACAGAGCACACAAGACCTGAAAGCTGAGGCATGGGGAAGGAGAAGGAAGCTATCAGACTCACTGCAGGTTTCTCCAAGGTGCTGAATCAAATGTTGAAGGAAAATCCCACGGAGCCCTAAGGCTGCCGTGTCATGCCTGCCCTCATTACCTTACATCTTATCCTCCTCTGATTCCTGGCATCCTAATTGAAAAGACACTTTGTAGTAAAAAGCTGTGTTTGAATCACTTTGAAAGCCAAGCTCCTCTGGTATTTTCCCCAGCAAATGTTTTTCTCGGATCTTTGAGCTTATTAAACAAAATGATCTTCTGAAGCTTCTTGAAGTGCAGGCATAACTCTGCTGCCCCCGAATAAGGGCAAAAATAGCAAATTCTAAATGCAGTGTTTTGTCCAGGGGTTTAATCAGCTTGGTTTCTGAAAGTTAACTTATCTCTCATATTTTTCTTACCCTGCTTATTTCATCTTCTATTACCATCCCCTTTGTCTCCACAATTAAGCAAATTATATGTATTTAGTAGAGTATTTGTTTGAGTTTTAGTCACTTGTTTGTTTTTGTTTCTTTGGATGTTTTCATTTGGGGCTTTTTTACACTAAGACAAATGTATATAAGAAACTCACAAACAACTGCTATTTAGGTGTTTTCTTTGTGAAGAGACAGTAATTTTGGAAAACACAATTCTGTCATTAAAGAGCTTTCAGATGCCCTCTCTGTAGGGATAAAGGTATTTATAGAAGATCAGGATGAAGCAATTTTCGTTTGATAAGAGCAAGATGAGAGAAGAGAATGCAAACCTATTTTTTAAAAATTCTTCTCCCCTTGCTTCTTTTGTTTTGCAGTGCACAGAGAAGTGTGTACCTGTAGCTCATGGGTGAATTATACATTGTCTGCTGCAGTGTGTACCATCAGAGGTTATCCTGAGAGCTATTAGAATACTTTTGAGGAAGGATTTTGGGAGGTGGCAATTTAAATATGCTTAACTTGTGCACAGGGACAGATTTAAAGGGTGAAAGGTGACTTAAGGCAAGCATGAGTAGCTCCTTAAGTCTGCATAAAATTTTGGACAAATTTTAAATTTATTTAGCCACCTGTGTTTGGCCTGCTGTGAATTTTCCAGCTTTTTTAATGGTCTCCTTTCCCAAGAGGAACACAGCTACAGACGAGTCTCACATAAGCTGATCTTACTCCCTTTTACTTCAACCACTGCTTTCCTCAATGCTGCTCTGTGCCAGCCAGCCCACAGCACTTTTCTCCTGGGTCAACGGGACAGACCCATCCTGCAATTCCCCACCCACTCTTATAATCCAGTTCTTCTGAAAAAAACAGTGACTGAACAATGCTTGACAGAAAATAACAAAAGGAATTTTCAGATAGACATGTGAAAGGCAGATAAACATCTAACTCTAATGACTTCCAAGAAAATAGATGTTTTGTCAGTTTAAAGCCCCATTGCTTCTCCCATGGCTACCTTTTAAAGTATTGCTTCATAAATTGAATTCCTGGACACACAAGCAGTTTCTAAATATCAGTGATAAATCATAAACAGTCACACTTCGAAGAAAGCTTTCCTTCTTTATTAAGAAACATAGCAATATTCACAACTGCTCTGTTATTGCTTAGTGTGTTCAGAGTCTGGCCTCTTAAAGACTGAGTAATGAAGTTTTCTTTATCAGCTTATTCTTAGGGACCTTGAAAAAGCTTATAAATGGAAAGCCTTTCTGAGCTGTGCTGAGGTAGTTTGGTGTCCTCGTTGTGCAGATGGGTCATCTGTGGCAGAGAGATAATAAATGACCTTCTCTGTTTCATATGACAATTTTGCTTGCCAATTTACAGTCCTTGCTTGTTCCAGATTTCAGGATTTCTTTCAATTTTTAACATTCCAGTTTTATGGATGAGAGATGTTATGTGCTCGGTGGGACGCGAGTCTTGGAAGACTCCAAGAAAAAGCCCAACATTATTTTTAAATGGTCTGATCCACATAATGTGCAACTATTCAGTGCTGATTTGAAGTTAGAGGAATAAAGCAAAGTAAATTAAGTTCTTCTTTTATGTATTTTTTTTTTTTTGCATGCCTGAACTTGATATGGGAGATTAACCATTCTCACTGGGAATTGCAGAGGATATGAATTTTAGCAAGTAGATTTCTGAAGGCTCTTCAAAACAAAGCACAAAGTCAGTTTCTTTGTCCCAAAACGCAGAGGTGCTCATTCATTGCAACGTTACTCTGTTCTGTGGCATGTAATTTCTTTGAATGGAAACACAGTGTAGAATAGCCCTGTGGTATTAATTCCTTTAAATCATGGGTAAAATTATTATAATTTGAATGTGGTCTTATTGTCTTACATTACCACTTCCTTTTCTTTGCAATTGGGTTTTGTCTTGTTTTGTGGAATGCTTTATTTACTTTGTATACTTGGGTTCATTAACGGGTAATAAATTCAAAATAAAGTGCAAAATTATGTGGGTATTAAAAATGGAATGCATTTTTATATTCTGCATGTATCCAACTGCCACCAAGCCAGGAAAATGAATTCAATATCAATACTAAAAACATATTTCATAAACCAGAACCTAACAGTTATTTGCAGTTCTTTACAGCAGAGAAATCCCAATTTTATTTTAAAGTTTTTAATTAATGCACATTTCCTCCAGAAATAAGGGAATAATAAAAAATCCTATGCATATTCAAAGCAGAAATATTTCTAATTATACCTGGTTTTAAAGAGTCAGTAAGTGCATTTTTTAGAAAATACTTTTTGAAAGTTATTGGTCCTGATTAAAACCAAGCTGGCTTTAACCATCCCATGAAAATCTAGATCTGTTGGAAGAAAAATAAATCACTTAAGCAGAGCATGAGCTACTGCCCTTAGGTGAATCTGTAAGCATTCAGAGTGAAGTTCAGAGGAGGAAGCTGAAGAAGATAGAATTATGTGGATTAAGAAAGAAAAGTTCCCTTTGACAGGAGCAGCCTCTGTGCACAGGGGCCAACGAGAAGCCCACTACCCTGGGTGCTGGATAGAGCAAAGCTGTAGGAAACCATATGATGGGGAAAAATCCCACACCAGGAGGGTGATCTAAGTCTAATGTCTTTTTCTTCCCCCCCGCCCCCCCCCAAAACTGCATGATGCTCGCAGAAAGGTAATTAAGTCAAAAACAACAGGGAACTTCTAGTAAGCAATATGTGGAAAAATGAATATTTAGAATAGCGCAGGATGTGTTTGCTGTGGATGTAAAACTGGTTGCTCGGGCAAAGCTTTTAACAAGCACTTGTGCCTATTAAATCATATAACGATTTACCTCCAGTGGGTTAGGTCAAACGGTATCCTTCCAGAAAAACTTAAAAGCCAGATGATACATGTCAGGCTGTAGCACTGTTGAGAAGGGGATGAGGGTGTAGTTTTTCAGAAAGCTGCTGGATTTTTTGCCTTTGATATTCACAGGCTGGTGTTGCAATACCTCATTAAAGCTGCCTGCTGCAGGAGAGTTCCCTGCATTTACTTAGAGGCTCATGGGGTTTCTTCTGATATGGCTTCTGATTTTTGTGGCTGAAAAGGACAACAAATATAGCAAATGTGCCCAAATCACACTTACATTGTCTAACCCAAGGAGGTGAAAGATACCATAAATGTGCCGCAGTTGCATTCATTTTCATGAGGGTGGTTGCCTGCTAAGTAATCCATACTGCAGGAAAGACAGGGATTCTTGACCTAGGAGATATTTGAGGATTTAACCCTGTACCATTTTCCTGACCGCTAACTGCGTGTTGGATGCCTATCAGATCAGGAAAATATGCTAATGTACACTGTTTTGGACCATTATCATCATATCTGTGGTATTATTATCATGCAACTTAGCAGACTCTGGGATGCAGGCTGTCAGATAATTTGGCGCATCTAATTCCCACAGAAATCATAAAAAAAAAGGATCTTTCATCCAAGTTCCTCAGCAGAAGTGATTCTTTGTGAAAACAGTTGGTACTGAACAACGGTCTTGTATTGTACAACACTTCATGATTGATCATGGCCTTAAACCAGATTTTTACAGGAGCTAGCATTTATCCAGCCTTAGGAGCTACCAGGATTGCTGCCAGCTGCTGAGCAGGGTTAAAATGAACATCAGGATTTAGAGCTTAAATAACCATCTAATCCAACTGGATTTTTGCGTAGGCTTTAGGACCTGATCCAGAACTCCCAGTTCACATTGGTAGAATTTGATTCACATCTGTTACTAGGGGAGGAACAAATGTAAATTTTGAAATGTTTTTCTCCTTTCTCTGCTCTCTCCATGCACTTAAAAGTTTTGCCCCTGTTAGGTTATTGATCTACCATATGACTGCTGGACCATTAACGAGCTCTCACTCTCTCAGAGCTAATGAGCAGGGAGGACTTAGCAGGAGAAGTGAAGTAATGAAGATCACACTAATGAAATCCATCTCCAGAGCTGTTATAGACTTCAACCAGAATGTGAATAATTGAAAGTTAGGACTGGAGTGCAAGAATCTGCAAAAAAATGCAATATTTCTGTTTTGTTTGGGATATATCATTCCATTCTTAATTGCTCTGTCTGAATACACATTTAAAGAAACACTTTTTGGTTCTGATTGCATTAGAGAATAGTTTATACTCACAAACTCTTATTGTGACTGGGGGTTTTGCTTTTTTCCTTCTAAACCACGTGGCCTTTTGATAGACTTTGAGCAAATATTGGAAAATACTGAATTTCACTCAATCTCTAGTATGTAGGTGATGATTTTTTGGTTCTCTTTTAAAATTCCTCCAGGTTGAAACAGGGAACAATACAGTTTAATGTAATAAACTTAAGATGCAGCTTAGATTCTACTTTTTCAAAAATAGGGTTTTTTAAATGTTAAATATGTATAAAATTATTTTTAAAATCATCAGGGTCTTCAAATTACACCACTTGAATATGTAGGTGACTATGATATCCTGCAGAATACATCATCTATTGAAATATCTTGATAAATTACTAGTGTCTGCCAGCTGAGGATGGATAGCATAATTAAAGCCAGCATTTAACTGGGAAAACTCTGAACATCTACATGCAAAACAAACAAAAGCCCTAGGCCACCAACATTTTGTTCCCTTGCCTGTGGACTATTTCTGTTATTGCTAAAGCCAGATGAGAGATAATTTTAAAATTTTGTGAAGAAAAGACTAGGACTTTTAAGGCCATTTTTAAACCTCTTTGAATGTCTTGAAGCTGTGTGGGGCATAGAGGGGACCAAGATTGGTGGGCACATGTTGTGGACTCAAGTGTCCCTCACAGCAGATGGCAGCTGACTGGGGTTTGGGGCATCACATTTCTAGACATGGAATGCTTCCAGGAATATTTGAATGGATCAAACTGGCACTGCTGTACCTGTTCATATTGCACTGGTCAGTGCTCTGGTAAATAATTGAATGTTGATGTAAATTGAGAACCCACTGGTAAAAAAGCAGGCTCTTAATCCAGGTGAGTTATCATAAATAGGGCTTCTGAAAACAGTTGACTTAACACAGGATTTTCTAATGTATTGAAGTTTTGTTGTTTTTATGTGGGTATATGAAGCCACGATGAACTTGCTGTCCAAGACATCCATATTCCATCAGCTTTCTCCTAGGGTTATCTGGCCAGTGAGGACCAAAAATAACAGAGATGATCTAAATTTAATTAGAGCTGTAGAAACTTGGTGCTCCAGTGAAATGTCATTCTCTCTCACACAGACTGCCTCTCAATTTAAAATAAAGAAAACATTTGCTGACAGGAGGCGGAAGCCTGCTCTGTGTTAAAGACATAATTTGAAAAATAGAAACACATGTATTTCACAGTAGCAGATGCATTCAGTCCCAGTAGGCTTTGTAGCTAGTTTGAATCTCTCCCATGTTTTTTTTCTGCCTACAGGATTTAGGACTAGGTAAAGTGAAAGGCATTTTCCGGGTAGGTCCCAGACTATGCTGTGGTTGTTTGCTATCTCTGTAGCCAACAATGCAAGGTTTGTATTCTAATTGAATGATACATGAACTTTCTTTTGGTCCATTGATTATTTCCAAATTACCTCTCCTGCACTTTTCAAGGTTTGTTTTCATTACATCTCAGTAACAGCAGAAATATAGAGTTTAACAACAGAATTTTCCTTTTGGAGCAGGTGCAGAAAGGCAGCTTACACAGTTGTCAGGTTCAATAATTATATTTGAAATCAATGAAAAGTATAATTTGAAACAAGGTTTTGTCCACTTTGAATTTCTGGAAGAAAAATAAATATTACTCATATCCAGACTACAATAAGAATCTGATATTAATGTTTAGCTCAAGTTCTAGTAGGGGAAGAGTTTAGTATAAGGCATGCCACAATAAATAGTATTTCTTTAATAGAACATTTGGATTTTCTGAAATAAGCTCTGGAATTGGTAAAATTCAAATGGCTGTATCAAAATGACATCAATTAGAATCATGTCTGTCTGGTTTGTATTTTTGGCAGAGAGAGGGAAGCAGAGGCAAGAAACAAGCAGTTTGTTTGTTTATTCAATCAAACAGTTTGAGTGGTTTCAGGAGAGTTCTGAATGGCAGCCAGCACTTTGCAAATTATTATTATTATTCCAACATTATTTACGTCTGAAGTGAATGCTACCACGCTAGTATTGTAGAAGTTGTACGCTGTTTTATTTCAGATTGCAACAGTGCACCATTGAGAATTTAATCTCTTGAGAGATGTGTGTGCTTTGAGGGTGAAGCTGCATATAGCTACAACATTTTTTTGTACCATAAGTCTCTGTGTGCCTGTGTGCTGTGCAAAATGGCTTTCCATATTAAAATGACAGATTTGACCCTCTGTGTTTATGCCATAAACAAAGCAAGTGTGATATGAAAAACAGTGTTTGTCTAGTCCAATCCAAGACAGCTTCTCTGTGGCTTAAATTATGGTCAGAGCATTGCTGCATGTCCTGTTACAAGGATGGATTCTGACTTTGTTTACAGACTGAGGCCATGAAAGGACAGGACAGGCGAAGAGGAAGCCACTGTAGGATGCTAAGAGAGATATTTTAATTTTAATTTATTTAATTTTTAAAAAAAATACAACCTCCTTGGCTCTGGCTACCTGTAGAAGTGGACAGCAGCTCCCAGGGCTCACATGTCCACCCCGTCAGGACATGTTGGCATGAGGACTGTAAATGCCATGAAGGAGAGAGCTGGAAATGGTAAGAAGAGACTTGAAAGGAATAGAAGGAAAGAAAGGAAAAACAATTTAAAAAGTAAGAACATTAAACAATTGATGAGAGGTGTTATATGGAGCATCTACTGATTTTTCAGAATGTCTAGTGGGGACTTCCCATGGAAAAATGTGTAACAAATCTGTGGTATTGAGTGAATCCAGTGATGGCCAAAGTAAATTAGTAGATACACAAAGCTCGTCTCCTAAACACTGTAGTTACTTGCATTAGTCAAATATCTGGATGAATTGGGAAGAAATAGAGATGATATGTGAGTCTGAAAGTAAAAAAGGAATATTCAATGGCAGAATGAAGTGTACTTTATGTTAAATGTCTGTAAAATATATGAAATGCAGGACAGTTGGCAGCTGAATAATGTAACAGAGCAGGAAGTACTGAAATAGCACACATTTCAGAGCCATAAATATGACTGAGATATGCTTAAAGTACCTTTTATAACACTTGTCTGCCTCTTTTTTTTTCCTTGACAAAACATTATTCCTTTTGAAGAGGTGAAAATGTTCATGAGAAAGTTCTATTTCCCTCAAGAATATAACTTTAAAAGCACACAGAATCTCTCTTGTTTCTAGGAGTTTTTTCCCATTCCTATTTGAGAATCAATCTGACTGGGAGTAGGAAAAAAACTTTAAAAATACAAAAACAATAGAATTTTTTTGTTTACTCAAAATTCTCCTGGGAAAAACATGAGTGAAATTAAGTTTTGACTTAGTTAAAAAGTTTTGGTTTGGTTTCAAATTTGTTTGTTTCAGTCCTCTGAGTAATTCTTTTTTGGTTCCCTGTCTAGAAAAAAAAAAAAAAGATGACAAATTTTTCTCTTACTGATATAGTATGCCTGTTGCAAAATGTATTAGTGTACTTGAAGGAAAAAAACCAGAAGTAAGGAACAATTATATCTTTGATCGTATATGCAGGCCAGACTACCCACACAGTACCATAAAGTATTGCTGAAGTTAGAAAGACCAAGAGAGACACAGTTGTATATATGTAGATATGTATATAAATTTGCATCTATGAAGTCATAGATTTTTAGATGCTAAATATTAGGCTGTGCTTCTGTATCCAGTTACATTTTCCAGCTGCTTAGAGGAACCACCACTTATTTATGCAGTACATGGGAGCATCAGTCATGGACCATGGTCAGACTGTGCTGGATGAATTATGGGTGGATAAAAAAGATGACTTGGGCAATATTCTTAGATTTTGAAATTATTGATGCACATTGGCAGGTTTTTTAGAGAGCTGGAAATGTAATGTGATAATTTCTAGGATTAGTTTGCTGGAAACAAAGCCACATGGGCAGATTTCTGTGTCTTTGCAGCCTTTGACCGAAAAGGACTGAACTTGGCAGGTGTAAGCAGTGGCAGGGTGTAGCTTTTCAGCTAGGACTAAAAACAATTAGACTGACTGATACTGAGATTATTATTAATCTTCTTAGAAACAAATATTTGGACATGCTTACAGCATTAGAAAGGGAAAATTGCTTCATAAAACAGTAAAACTGAAGACTTCCTCAATGGAGATAGGCTAGTTTTTGGGCTTTAGATTAGGATGCAAATCTGTTTTTAAACATTCTGAGCTGTGTGGCTTCAGAAGAGCCTGCAATGCTGAGTGCATGGAGACGCTGTAATGACAGGAAGGGCTGAACTGACCACAGCCTCTAAATAACAAATGTATGCTCCAATTTGGCAGTGCCTTCAGTGCTCTGCCTTCACTCAGCATCACATGGAGTTTCTTCCCATGCAAACACTGGTTCTGGAGTTAAAAAGCAAGTGGGTCAACGGACAACCTCAATGTTTTCCTAAACAAGAAAATAAAGTGGTTCAGTAGCAGCAATTACTGAAAAAAAATAGCAGGAAAGCTTTGACAGTGCTGGCTGATCCATAAACTGTTTAGAGAGGTTGTAAAAAGTGGAATAAGAAAATGTGAAAAGGGTTTAAGTATTTATGACAACAGCTTTTCCCAAGCTACATTCTCAGTAGCACAACGATGACCTCTGTTTCCAGATGATAAGTGTCTGGGGGATGGGAGTGAGGGGCAGCAGAGGCAGCCAGCTGGCCAAGACAAGGTTTTCCCTCACAGAGACAGTGACCCAGCATAATCTGCGGGAGAATAAGCTTCTCCAGCCAGCTAGTCCCCCCAGAACTGTGTGGCAGCTTGGAGGGAATAGCAGTTGCTACTCTTGGGACTGTGGGGGCACCCAGTGTTGTTGGCTTTGTTGCTGCTACCTGTGATCCCCTTGTTTTAGGGCAAGGCTGACAAAGTTTTCATCATTCATATTTTACTAGTAGAACTGAAAAAATGTTGTCTATAAATTACTGATATGCCAAGGGATATCTGTAAAAGTGGGGTTTGCATTGTCTACCTGGGCTTTTCAGGGCGCCTGATCCACTCAAACCGGACCTCTTCCTGTTTGAAGAGCTGGCTTGAAAGGGGCTCTCCACCAAAAATTGTTAGACATTGGTGTGCTCAGTTTGCAGATCTGTTCCTTTTTCATCTGCGAGGCCTCTTTGTATCCAAATTCAACAAATTCGTCATCTGTTTCCTCTGATTGTCAGAAGACAATTCCTCCTCCCCCACTATTTCTTGAAAGACTAAAGCAAGAGAAGAGTCTTGGTGTTTGGAAATGAAGCACATGGTAGATGCTTCTCGTTATTGCTTGCAGAAGGAGTTCAAGGACTGAGGGTTGCAAAGGCTGATAGATACGGCATAAACACAGATGACAGGCAAGGAGAAAGCATCAGTTACAAAGGGCTGTGCTTTTTTTCATAACGTTTGTCACTAAATGCAAAAAACTTCATATTATTTATTAGCTTCCCTCCTCCCTTTTTTAAATTCTCCTTCTGAGGGAAAAAACTGTGATCTAATTATTTTCAGAAGCTGTTGCTTTTGAAAAAGATGCTAAGAAGTCCCATGGGCTGCATTCTTACAGCAAGGGAGTTGTGTGTGCTAGGTAAAAGCCTGACACTAAAACCAGGGGTTATTTCATTTTCTTAAGTTTAAAAAACATTTTTCCAGTGTAAGCCGACAGACTCAAAATGAAATAAATTAGTTACCTCTGGCAGTCTTGCAGTTCACCTTGGATGCATATGTGCATTCTGTAATGTTTACCATCCTCTCTCCTTCCCTCCCTCCCTGCCTCCCTCCCTGCCTCCAGAGCTCCTCTCCAGCCTTCCTCTGTTGCTGACTTCAGGTCTTACAGCTCGCCAGGCTGGCTCCCTTTCAAGGGAACTCTGACACCGTAAAGATATTGGAAAATGTTTCTCTGGGGTAAACATTTTTGTCTGGCTACTTAGAAAGAGCAAAGCTCACAAGAAATTTGTGGAAGTAGTTGCTAAATTCAGAGAAAGCTGATGTGACTAATTTAGAGGGGCTGAAATGTTAAAATGTTGGAGGGGAAACAATGAAAGCTAGTGGATATCCTGCCAGCAGCACATTGCTTTGTCAGCTCTGGTGCCCAGGTGCAGATGCCTGTTTCCAGCTCCTGACCGTTAGAGGCTGAATCACCAAAGTGGGGACTCTGCAGGCACTGGAGCTACAGCTGCAAATGCTGACAAAACTGTCCTGCCAGCCAATGCAGGAAACTGCTGGGATGTTTTCATGAAAGTAAACCTTTTCTAGGTATCTCCTCGAACACTGGCTTGGAGAAACAAAATCAATAAGTACAGTGAAAAAGCAGTACTTTGAACACTAATGAAATAAAAAACAATAATAAAAAGGGAGATGTTCTCTTCCGGTACATTCTAGTTCTGCAAAAGCTGAGATATTCTTGACTATTTTGCTCAAATGCAGAGGCAGTAGAGAAAGCATGCTAAAGACTGTGTGTGAGGAGGAAAGACCACAAAGAGACAGGCTTTTGTTTTAATTTCTTTTCATTCCTCCAGGTTTTTTTATTCATTTGTTTATTTATTTTACATAAGACTCCCAGGTGAGGATCCTTGAGGAGAAAGGGCTCACCAGCTATACTTATGTCTTCTGGCTTGCCTATAATGCTTGGCTTTCATTTTTTTTTTAATAGAAATTGGACTTGTTAAAAAAAAAAAAAAGCTTAAATTGCCTTTAGCAATTAAGTTTCTTACCACTGACATAATTGACTTCATGTTTGATGGTGATGATCCTGATGGAGGAAGATGTGGATGGCACTGGATTCTGTGGCAGAAGGGAAGAGTGCAGGTGATTACTCCCTAGTTCACTTGATTTTTACACGATGATTTACAAGGTATGTAAATGAGCAGACAACCACAGAAGGTACATTTAATGGCATCTTAATGCATCATGGAATTTACGACAGGGCATGAATAGCTTGTGCACTCAACTGTTGAAAGCAGATGCTGCTATAATTCTACTTAATACTTAGAAGAAAAGTAAAGCGTATTGTTTTCTGTACAAATGTTTATGAAACATTAATAAGAATAGCATGCATCATTCAATGCTGAACATATAATGTGAAATCCTATCTTATAAATATTTATGACATTTTTATTCACTCTATATGTTGATTTCAAACAGCACTTTGGTGATTCTCTGTCATTTTTTCCCATCTTAGTCACACTGGCACCCTAAAGAAAAAGAAAGAGTGGGAACAAGTCATTCACATAAATATCTAATATAGAAGTTGATTTCACTTAGGAAAAGACTTACACTTGCTTCTGTAGTAGAATAGGGAATTCATTAGTTTGAAACCAAGACTTTTTACTTGTAATGCAAGTTTTCTGCTACTGTTAGGAGAGGAATTAGTGAGCTTTGTTAAATCTCACAACATGCATATATAGATTCCAGACTGTTTTGTGATGGTGCAGTTTTCTACAGGTAATTGAAATATTTGAATTGGTTGTCGACTATTAATGATTCTGAGTTTTTCAAGGGGTGAAGTATATTAACAACAAAAGTATTTTTCCCTTTTTCTGTATAAATTTGACTTCCTGATTGCAAAAATTATAGCCTCTCTCTGCCTTTTCACGAGAATGACAAGGCTTTCAGTCACTCAGTCAAGTTACTTTCATTAGGGTGACAGCCTTTGAATGCACACCTCTCTGACATTTTTGACAATGATACTTAGCAGCCAACAAAATGTTATGATAACTTCTCCAGTCTCAAAGGGAGATTCAAGCTTTAATTCTCCCAACTTTAAATATTTCTTAATTGCTAAGTATACCTTACTATTTAGGCTCTGGTATTTCATAATATCTTGAAATTGAGAGAAAATATTAAGCTTCTGATAGAAATTGCAGCTGCGTCTTTATTTTATATTAGGAATTTACTATTGGAAAACTTTTAGTCTAAATCTTAAACTTTAGAAACATCAAAGTGGTTCAGTGAAGTTTGATGTAGCAGAAGTTATGATATTTATGGGCTTTGAATGGATCATAACAAAAAATTCTGAAGATTGAATGAACATTTTACTACAAAGCCTTTGACAGACATCTCCAGTGATCTTTAAGACATTTGGGCAAGGTGAAAGTTCTAGCGGAGCTTCTTTTACAAAGATCTCCTGGGATGCATTCTAAACATTATAAATCTTGATGATTTGAATAGTTTGAAAGCCGGGCTTTTCTCCTTGGAAATGGCTGAACTTCTAGTGAAAAATCAAACCCCAGTTTTTTGGTATTACTTTTTAGTGTTTGTATTTGGTATTGCTGTCATGGTATCTCACAGGATTCTGATTTTAGTGCCTCCTGCCTCCATTTATCTGTATCATTTATGCCCCCCAATTTACACATTCCAGAGCACATCACTGTTTTTCCTTAGAAGACTGAAGGCATAGGGTAATTTGTCTGCAACTGCTGTGAAACACTGCAGTGACATGTCTAAATCAAAATATTTTTATTTCCCAGATATTTTTGATGGAAAATGTGTAAAGCAGACACTTGCATTTAGTTGAACTGGCACTTTCCTGGGAAACAGCTTGTTTTTGTGGGAAAGTTTATAGGCGCTGCTGCTGCTGCTGGCAACACTCTTGCCGAGCTCTTGGTTGGAAAGGGGAAGTCTCAGACTTCATAACCTAGTGTTAATAAATAATCCTTTTCTTTTGTGTGAAGAGTTAACCCAGGAAGGAAGTGAAGCCCAGGTTGTCTTTCTGGCAGAGCAGAGGTGAAATAACAAGCATGCAGAGTTTTGCCTTTCTTTTCATTTCAAATTGAAAGTCATAACTCAGCACTGATACATAAACGCCCTGATTTTAAATGCAGTTTTGTTAGGGAATATACACAGTTTGGGAAAAAGTGAGCACGGACTTTATAATACTTTATAATTAAATTTTATTTCAGAATGTACAGACTTTTGTACTTTTAATTATAATTTACATCATGGTGTTTTACAGATTTTCCAAAAGGTAAAATGAGGCACATTTCAAACACACAGAGAAGAAACTCTTGAAAAAACAAAACAGCAGCTGGGTCATATTTTACACACTCGTTCAAAAAGCATTTCTTTACTAGTTTCTTTACTGATTTAATATTAAATTATTTGTTTGCTACAAGGAGTGTGAAGGTGCCCTAAACACGAATAATTCCATGTTAGTGACAAAACAGCACATAACAGAAGTTAGGATTTAGCACTCCCAGGGCATTTGGGAGGTTAGGGAAATTGTCCTAAGATGTTTTATTCTTTGCTTGTAAAGATTTTATTCTCTGATTTCATGAAGTGTTTTGAATCACTTTTTGAATCAGTCTCCCTCTGACAAAACCTGATATTTTCCCCCTCTTTTCTTTCTTTTTTTCTTTTCTGTATTCTCCTCTTTCTCACCTTTTCTCCTGGTGGGTGGTGGAAGGAGGCACAAGGCAATGTGGGTAGTTAGCTTACTGTAACCGCAATAATGTGAGAGCTCGATTAAATTTAATTAAATAAATTTAATGACCAAAATGTTAATGTTGTACCAGTTTA
This sequence comes from Pardalotus punctatus, assembly GCA_013400915.1. Taxonomy (NCBI): domain Eukaryota; kingdom Metazoa; phylum Chordata; class Aves; order Passeriformes; family Pardalotidae; genus Pardalotus; species Pardalotus punctatus. The sequence continues at coordinate 476,835 of VZTX01016138.1, forward strand.
TTATTAAGTTCAAGACTTAATGTGATTATTTTTGCTAATTAATTCTATAAGCCTTTAGTCTGCTTGAATGTGCAGCCAATGGGGCAAATAATCTTGATTACAGAACCCCCTTGAAAATGAAAAATATCTACCAGTATTTGTGGACATTGCACTGAGTTTCAATAGTGTTCTTCTAAATAGGATCTGACTTATTCCCACAGAGAGTTTGAATGATCCAGAAAGGAGGAGAAAAGCATTGTTGAAGTCCTGGCTGCATCACATGCCCTTTATGGGGTTGTGCATGTGTGTAATAAGAGAAATTCAATTACTTGGCAAGGTAGTCAGTTTGCCATTATACAGAGTCCAAAACAAAGAACTCAGCATTGCAAGAAAGGAAGAACAAAGCCCAAAGCAACATTCACTTTCAAATAATTATTGTTCTCATTAACTCTTATTGAATTCTGCAAATGGTATTAACATGCTGATATGTTAATGCTGTGAAAATATTCCATTCGTGGTATATACCTGCTAAGAAAATTAACACATTCTTGCTGCTAGGTAGACCATTATAATTCCTGTAACTTTCTCTTAAATGCTTTTTCTTTAAAAAGTGCAATTAAATATTAAAATATTTATTAATTCTTTAATAAGGAATAATTTGAAAAAGCCCACATTTATTTTTACAGCACTGTAGGTGTTTTTTCTGGTTTACTTGCCTGGTTAAAGGCAGGCTGCATTTCTTGGTTTTGAAGATGTTTGGAAATCAAACTTATAAATTTACTGTGAGAGTCCCAATGAACACAGAAATACTGAGAGAGAGAGAGAGGTTCAGGGTGTTCCATCGCACTCCTCACAGTATTTTCACATGAGGTGTCCAAGGACCAGAGCAGAAGGGAAACACTGAACCAGGAAGCTTTGGGACAGGAGAGGTACCTGGCAGACAGGTCAAAACAGAAATAAACAGAAATGCAAACAAAAAACTGCCCCATCTCTGATGGCTCTGGGTTGGGTTTGGTTCTGGTCACTCAGTTTCTCTGTTGTTCTGTCTCATCAATGTCAGTAAAGTACATCTCACTCTTCTGACATGATTATTTGCTTGCTAGCACTGTAATTTTTCTTTTGTTATACTTTTTAGGGGTTTTTTTGCTATATGTGCACGTTATAGAGAACAAGCAGCCACTGACTCAGACCACTTTTCTGTGTGTGGTGTATTTGCTGCTTTGGAACTGGTTTATTTTGAAAAAATCATAATTAAAACAACACCGCCTTGTAGTGTGAAGTTCAGCTTGTTCATTCTTAGATGGTTGTATTAGTCTAGGTTGCATTAATGTCTAAATCCTTCACAAGAAGAAAACGAATGGCTTGTAATGGCTATTATGCCAGTTTGTTCTTTAGATAAGAATTTAAGTGTTTGGAAAATTATCCAATATTTAGCTAGGTTTAGGAGCCTTTTCCTAGCCTTTCTAATATTTCTAGGAGCCAGGAAATATATACTTTAGTGTTATCAGGACACCCCTCTTCATCCCCAGTCATTCAAGGTCTTAAAGGGACTGCAAGTTTCCTCTTGGCTGCCATGCAGAGTTGAGTGTAATCTTCTGATGTGTTAGAGCTACAAAACTGGGTTAGAAATCTTCATAGAACAGGCTGGAAACTTTTTATAAATCTGGAGCTTTTCTGTTTCTGTTCAGATAAAGAAAGCTAACGTGGCAACAACCCCTGAGGTAAAATAATACAGCTTTGACTTCCAAAGCTATGCTTTAAACTGCAGCATTCAGATGCAAAAGGTTCTGGATTTATCGTGTTTCTGTAGCCCTAACCCAAACCAGAAAGTTGTGCATTTGCTCATGCACATGTACTGACGGAACACTGGAGATAGGAAAATTGTTCAACCCATGTGGTATTTGCAGAAAAATTTCTGATCCAGGTGGATCTTGTTCAGGGCAAGATTTTAACCAGTAATTTATCAGATTACATTTGATTTTTAGTCACAATGCCAGTGGAATGAGAAAAAGGTGAAGCATGAAAATATATTCAAAATGCAGATATGCCTTTTTCACTTTTTTGGGGCTTGCAGGATCTATCAGAGAGGACTTTTTGCTTCTAATTCCTCTAGCAGGCAAAATTTAACTGTTATCAGCCATGGGTAATAGAACTCTGGATCACCATGGTCTCTTGGTTCTTGGTTGAAATGAGATTTTTTTTAAAAAAAATTTTTAACTTTTTTGTTGTTTTTCTCATCTTAATATTGGTATGTCAGAATCTTTGTATTGAGAGCATTATATTATTGTCAAGTTACCAAGCAAGTGTAATCTGGCAGACTGACCTTTCTAGCAGGCTCTTCCCTATTCACTACATTTTGTAACTGGTAGACAAAATAAATAAATTAGATACTTCCATGAGTTTTTTTCCAATTTTGCTGAAGATTTATGTATACTTTGAATAGAATTTACCAACATTTTTCAAGTTTCAGTTATAATATATGATAGTATTGAAGTAAGATGTGCATTTTACTGTAAGGTTAGAAAATAGTTTTAGAAAGAAAGGAAAAAGAGGAAAAGCTTCTTTTACTGTTGAATTTTTATTTGTAGCACCAAAGTGCCAGCATAACCTCTTTCAGCTATTCCAAGTCAGATCCAAATGCTTAGGACAATGACTAAATCCAAACTCTTCCAAGGGCTATGAATTTTAGTGCAAATGTGAAATATATGTAATGTACTTGGCTCCAGGGGAGCTGTAAAAATTTCTTTTATGAGACAAATCCGGTGTTGATCTGTCTTCGACTCTAACTTCAATAGCAGACTACAGTCTACTGGCCTCAGTCAAACCGTTTTCTCGTATCTGGGGAAACGAGAGCATATTTTCAGCTGGAGGGAAGAGGTTTTAGCTGTTTGCTTGCCGTTAGGAGGAGATATACAGCTAAACCAGAAGCACCTCCAGTTTAAATGAACCTCTGAAAATAATCTCAGGATATTGAAAATGTGTCACTTTTTTCAGATGCCTTTCTCTGATCAGTTGATATTTCCATTTGTAATGTCATGCATGGAAGTGGGAAGTTGGCCATGCCATTTGTAGGGAAGCAGCTAGATTACAAATGTTCAGCTTTCATCTATCTTTGGAAAAATCCTCAGAGCATAAAAAATGTGTTTGGCAGATAAAAGTAAGAGCCAGTGCATGAAATTTGAAACCAAAGGGGACCTATGAGATCATCTGGTTTGATTATCTGCATGATACAGTCCAGAAAAACTCATCCAGTTATTTGGATTTTTGAAAGAGTTTTGCAATAATGATAGAAAGTGATCTTAGAAACAACACAGGTTTCACTGCATCTAGGTAAACACACATGCTGTCTGCTAAAGGTCGTAGAACTTAAGAGCAAAAGGTGCTCCTGAGGCTGTGGGGGTCAGTTTGACTTCTTTCAGGGTAACCAGTTGTTTTTCGTGCAGGTAACTTGAGTCTGTCTAAAATATATTGGGGGTTTTTGCTAAAGATTGTCTTACAGAAAGATATTGGATCTTGATCTGAATTTATCATTTATCATAATTTCCTCCGGTAATTTGTTGTGTTACTTGGTCTTGTCACATTAAGAGCCTTTGCGTAATTTCCAGTAAGGTATTGGGATGGGAGTAGGAGTGGGAAGAACTCCAATTTTGGTTTGAATCTGCTTCCTTCAATTCAATGTAAATAAGACAGAGGACAACAGCTACAATCTATTGGACAATCCTGGTCTGTAACCATTGAGGCATGTGAGAAAAAGGCTTTTATTCCCATTTTTGACATATGAGTGATTTTTTTAAAATTTATATGTAGCCACACTTAGAGGGGGCCTTGAAGGAGCCTCCAAATTAAGGTTTAATTTGGGCTAAATAGTCCAATTCAGTCTTGCACACTGCCTTAAAGATAAATTTTATTTTACATATATATATGTGTGTGAGTATATACATACATATGAGAGAACACATACATGGTTTCAAGAACAAACACACACATACATGGTTTTAAGGAAAGTTTTAGTAGTTGCACGAAGAGGAGTTGGCTGCACCCTTTCTAGCCTCCTAGAAAATGAGAAATAGTCATTGGGAAGCCACAAGTACTCTGGCACCTGTAAAGTTTCAATATCAAACCCAAAGATGTCTAGGATTATACAGGTCTAGATGATACTTGACAGTGGAATTTGAAAAGCAGCTTTCTTATTAGGGCATCACAGCAGGAATTAGGTTGGATTTAGGCAACCTTGTCCTTTATGCAGCTGTAGATTCCGGATAAAGTTATACAGCTATGGGTATTTAAATGGTAATTTAATGGGAATTTAAATTTATGGGAATTTAAATGCAAAATTCCTGTGATTCTTTATTATTAAGAAACTAAGAAATAAGACCTATTTCATGGCATACCTACGAGCAAAGAAGCTTTGAAGGAACTCTGAGGCCTTTTTAAGAGTGTTTACCATCACAATTTATATCATCAGATGGGATTATTACATGTATATGTGCAGTGAGATTTCTCTATATGCATTTGTATAAAGTTACTTGATATGAACTCACAAATCTGTGCTGGATGCATGAGCAGATAAAGAACAATACCAAGCCAGTACAAGGACATTGTTTTTCATAAAAATTGACCCCTACATGTTTCAATTTTAATGCAGTGAGGACCTAATTCAAGCTTATGTCTGTCAATGGGAAGATTCTCATTGGCTTAAATTGGCTTTTAATGAGACTCCCAAATGCCTGGGGAAGAAGTGCTTTAATTTGGTAAAGAAATTTCAGCATCAAGGACTCACTTAACCACAGGAATTTTATCTTCATTCAGATTCATTACGTTGTTCTGTCATTAATAATCACAGTGCAAAGTAATTGAATTTGTGATGGTATTACATGGGTCTGTGCCTAGCCCAAAATGTGAGAGCAAGGCTTTTCCTTTTGGTTTGGTTTGGCTCCCATCACAAGACACAGCGAGCACTTTTATTGTGCTCTTTGTCAGAGGGTGATGAATGGCTGTTGCTGAGCAGGTGAACTGTGACACACTGGAAATGATGAATGCGGGGAGGAGCAAGGCCCATCTCAAATTACAAGCTCTATTATGTAGATTACGGGTGGTAGGTGGTGGTTAATGGATGGGTTGGTTAAAATTGTGCCAGTTTTCTTTGTAATGCACACCAAGGAGAATAGTGACTAAACCGGGACGCTCTAAGTTTCCAGGGGGTGCCTTTGATACTTGTTTTCTTCTAAACTAAAGAAGAAAAATCTGACTGAAAATATCTGAATTTAAAGAATTACTTCCTACCTTCAGTTTGGTGGAGAGAAGGAAATACGTTGTGGTTTTTTGTCTAGTTTTTTATTCCCATTAGCAAACTGGAAAGTTTTATTCCACACTGTATAAACAATTTCACACAAAGCAGGTTTTACAGACACAAGTAATCTAAAACCGTGTATCTAAATACTTATATATGTATATATATACATATTTGTGTGTGCATGTGTATTTATCATTGAATCGGTGACCTTTTAAAAAGCAGAATCTTTGAAAACATTATGAAGATGTCCTGAAGAGGTTATACAAGACTTTATGTCAGTATGAAAAGAGCAGTCTTTGCAGGAGAAATCCACTTTGTCTCTTTTACTCTTATTTCTTCCACAATGAATGTATTTGTTTTTATTTACTTAAAAGCTGACCTACTGGAGAGCTTCATGGGATGTGCATCTCACTAATTTGGGGTCTCAAGAGAGTTTGGCAGCCCGGAGAGCTTATTTCAACTTGCGTGAGTTGAACCCTTATAATATAAGATGTTCAGTCTTAATTAGCAGATAACAACAATGAGTAGCTGCCCTCTCAAAACAGGGAATACTGAAAGTTCTGGGAAATAAGAGATAAAACATTTGTAAAAATGAAACAATGTTAGTATATGGTTAGTTAAATTAGCAGCTTGTTCTACCTGCTTGAATGTGTAAACCTCCTGAGTTTTGTAATTCGTATTTATATTTTTTTCAGTGCAGTAATTAAATTTCTAAGGCTTTATGCATAAAGCTAACGAAATGATCACACAGAGCATATTGGAAGGCCTTTCAAGCTATCTGTTCTGCTGAATAAGGCTGTGCCCAGCAAATGGCCTCTGCTCGTGACCTGTGGTCGTCCAACAGCCACAAAGAGCAGACAATTCACACTGGCAGCGGACCTGGGTAAGTGTCAGCATTCCTGTGCGAAAGAGACTTCCCTGGCACTCTGTGCTATGATATATCATTTTCTTTAGGAAGACACTTCACTATCAAGCCTGCAGTAGCAGCCCTGTTCAGCCATTAGTCAGCTAAATTCTGCTGTTGCTTTACAGGTGTAAATTGAAATAACATCAGGATAAAACACATGAGTATTCCTGATTTGCAATGAATGAGGTATATAATGGACAAAAATTATATTTTCAGTAGATAAATTCACTAAGCAAACATAATGCTGGAATAATTCAGATATTTCAGTGCTGATTAAACCACACATGCAGGGAGATGAATATTACAGCATGCAGATTGTTCTCTGGCTTCATTCAAATAGTCAAGTGGTCAATAAACAGAGTTGTCTAATTTGGATTCTGCACAAAATATCAGAGACAACACCAAATTATTTGTTCAGTTGGAGCTGAAAACATTGAATGCAAACACTGGTATTCTATTTTTCTTGTTTTCCCCTGTATGGCTATGTGTCTCGGTCTAAATGAAAAAGTATTACTGAAAATATTTGGTGACTTGCTCCTTCAGAATCCTCTACAGTGGTGAAAAAGTGTGAGCAATGGTATTTTCCTCATGAAATTATTTTTATCTGGGGAATGCCTGTGAAGAAACTTTCATGTATTTCAGTACAGAATTTAATAATTTTGACTGAAAAAAAATGTAGTGGTAAATATGAAGTGATAGAATATGTCATGAGTTTTCTTTCAAGCACTTATGACATATTCCACAGTAATAAAAATATTTTGAACTGTCATAAAACTTTGTTTCTTGGGTTCTCAGTCAGGAAAACCTGCACATTGGAAAGGAAGTTCTATGGGGTCTCAGTGTCAGAACAGGAGGAGGCTGTCTGAATTATGCCTCAAGAATGATGGAAGCTGACTCAGTTCAATTGACTTTTGTAAGAGAAGAAGCCTAACCAGAGTAGAAAAGCAGAGATCTAGCTGGGAAGCTGGAAACTGAAGTTTTATACGGGGAGAGGAGAGCTCAAAACAATGACCTTTCTGCTTTTAGGTCATGCTGCATTTTTTGATCAGTGGGTGGCTTGCTGCCTTTTGCCAGTCTTGCAGTCCTTCTTACAGGCCTGGTTGAAATAACTCTGCTGTCGATGATCTTTGGTGTGTCAACGGCTTCTGTTTTATGATAAAGTAGGCTCATGAAAAGTTAAAAAAAAAAGAATTGGAAACACACACCATAGTAATTTTCAGGAGTTCTCGTCCCTGAGAAGCGTATCCTAATTCAAGAGCTTGTGCAGCTGTTAGTAAACTCCATACTCATACTTGGATGAAAAAACTGTGTGTTGACCTGGGTATGGGATTTTAAAAAATGAGTGCTGAGAAATAAAGAGGAAAGAAGGTTTGGTCTGTGGATAGCAAGTAGTGCTGGCACGTTGTGGAGGTGATCACGCTCTTAGCAGATAGCACTTACCTTTGGTTTTCTGAATAAGCCCTGATACATTGCTATTACCAGGTAAATCCTGCTTAGGCTTGCAGCGACTTCAAAATTTTTCCTTTTTTCAGTAATCACCTGCCAGCTGGGAAGGAATTTGATCCTTTTCTTATATCTGGAGACCTCACTTTCTTCTTGTTTTATAAGAGCTCAGTTGCAGTGCTGTTGACTTTATGTAGATGAAGTGAGAATTACTGTGTCATATGAGCATGAATGGAGAGAACTTCAGGGATTTTGCCATTTCCTCTCCCAAATTAAAACTTCTTAAGGGCATTAGGACCTTAGACAAAGACTCCTGCCTCTGCCCTCTGCAGAAGATGGGACCTGAGATCACCTCGGGATGCTGGAGCAGAGTGGGAGCTGCTTTGATGTGCTCTTTTTTGATGGCAGTAACTTCCCAAGCATCTTTAAAAGATGTGACAAAGTAGCCTGAGCTACTTTGGTAGTACTTACGGCAGCAGATTTCTGGTTTTGTTGATAGAGAAAGAAAATACTACTCTTCCTGTTTGGTTTTACAGATAATTGCTATTTTGCAGAACCCATACAAGGAATTGTAGGTTAGACAGGTTAACTTCTCTGGAAGGAAAGAAATCATCATTGTATATATTAAAAAAAGCTTTATGCTCCAGCTCTCTTGGAGGTACATTTTCAGGGTGCCTTACGAAATAACTTGAGTGAAGGTCAAGTGTAAGCACTGGAGACATCTGAAACAAGCAGGAGAATTTGAGATGCTGGAAACAATGAGGAGGGGACAAAAACCAGTCCAGTCATTGCAAGACTGTGCTGAGTTATTGATGCAGAGAGTCTCTATTGCCTGCTGTGAGCATGAGGTGCCAAGAGGAAACAGCTGTGTGAGGGCAGCCAGCTCCTGGGCTGGCCTGCAGTTTGTTGGATGGCCCTGCCTGAATTTCACTGGTTTATACTGAGCAGGAAAAAGGGACATGTTTGTAGGATATGTGTGCCAGTGTGTCTGAGTGTGCAGAGTCATCAGTGACCGTGAGGATATGGTGGGACTGTTGTTTTCTGCGATTTCAAGTGTTTTCAGAAGTGCACAGGTGGGTTTATCCAAGGGAAACAAATCTTATTTGGTTCAGATGACTGTGAGATTGAGATGTTGGGAACAAATTCCTAGTTTTAGGGTTTTCCCTGTTCAAAGGTGAGGGTCTTTTTTTTTCCTATTTTTTTCCCTAGGTTTTTCAGGTTTTACTAAAAAAAAAAAGATCTGTTTCTGTTTGAGAAACCCTTTGAAAGGGTAATCACTTTGCTTAGAATTGGTTAACCTTTTGCACAGTGCTGCAGCAGAGACATTTTGTCTTTCATTTCAAAACCTCCTCTTTTAGAGTGAAGGAAGAAAATAAAAACAACCAAAACCTGCAGAAAAGAGAAGCAGAGCATTATTGCTGATTCACAACAGCCAGGGCAGCAGCGAAAGCCAAAAGATTTTTGCTAAATCCCGTCAAGAAACCATTTGCCAAGTAACATTGGCTCATTTTGTGTTCAGGCTGCTGAGCACAGGTGCCTTTGACAAGGTGCACAGTGTCCTTTATTTGACCCTCTCTTGATGTTAGAGAAATCTGCTTGGTTTTCCTTTATCTTTGAGTTTCTGATTGTAGTGAAAAAATAAAATTAAACAATAAAAAAAATTAGAAGATTAATTTAAAAAGAAAAAGCAAAGAAAAGCTGAATGAAAGCTAATTGCTTCTTTTTCAGCTCTTTGGTTTATTTTGAGCTCCTAAAAAAACCATCCTTCTTTTCAGGATGAGTCCACACAATATTATCGTCCTGGTGGTACTGTAGGAGGAAGTATCCTTTTTAAAAGGACAATCTGTCCTTGCTGAAAAGGAATATATAAACAGAACTGTACATGAATGACTGAACAGGGGAAAAAATAAGAAAGTAAAATGGCAGATTTTCTTATGATCTTTTTTTTTTTCCTCTGAAACTGTTTACTTATTTCATCTTTAAAGAGTGCAGCGTTTTGACAGCCAGGAGCTAATCTGCAATTTTTCCTCTGAATTCTAGTTTCAAACAAATTTTTCCTGCCCCACCCCTTCCATTGAAATGAAGTAAATCTCAAGCTGCCAAATTTTACTATATACAGGCACTAGAGCGTCTCTCTGATTTAATGTTTTTTGGACAAAATGACAAAAAAATCTGGCATGACAAAGAAATGCTGATGTGTACCAGTATCTGTCCTTCCTAATTGGAGCCACAGATTTGATGTATAACCACAACCTGTAAATGCTAAATATTTTTCTAATAAAATTTTCAATAGAGAAAAACATAAACAGACCGGGAAAACTAGGCTGCAGCCTAAATAAAACTGTATTTTCTTTGGCAGATATTGAAGTTAAGGATACAGAGACAAAAAAAAAGCCAGGCTTGGACTGCACGTTTTTTCTTCCCAAAGAAAACATTTAAGTAGGAATTGCCATAGTTGTTATCCATTGGTAGAATTGCATGAAAGTTTCATTGTCATTTGCTCCCTTTAGTACCCTTTAGTTTGTTCTAGTAGTTAGGATTGCACTGCTGTTAACTTTACTTTCCTCAATTGTTTTGCTTTAAGTTACTTATGAAAGCAAACATTTCATGAAGCCTGATTTTTTTCCTCAGAAACAGATGCTAGGTAACAATAAATCAAACAGTGTATATCCCTGCATGAGAGCAGTTGCAGTTTGTTTGGCTGTGCACTTTGCAGGCATTACTTACTGCTTTGTCATGGAAATATGGACAATATCTCAGCTAGACTTCATTGTCAATTTTTTTTGCTTTATGTGGGTCTTGGGATGAACATTACTGTTTAGTGACTAAAGTGATGTTAATGTTAGTTAAAAAATCCATTCTTTCTTCTGGCTGCATGCTTGACTTTCCAAGTTATATCTTGAGACTTTTTAGCCTCTGTGTGCTTTAGTTTTCTCTTTGCTGACTTCTGGTTACTTACATAAATGACAAGAATTGGGAGAGGGAAGCCCTGAACCAAAGGTCTCTGATATTCAATAGAAACTGAGAAGAGAAATTGTTCTGATTTCTGAATATTGTAAAGGTTTAGTTTTCATTCCAATATGGAACAAAAAAGAAAGAAAAAATCAGAAACTCAGAAACTGTTGAGACTGTGTGGGGGAAGCTAGTGTTGCCCAAACCATTCTAAAGTGATATTTCACACAGTCAGTAAAAGATTTTATGTACAGATATCTAAAATCAAAATATTATAGTACTGGAATGGAAAGACATATACAGATGGTTGTCAGAAAATAGGAAGATACTGCTGTAGCTGCTATATCTTGCCTTGCTGAGTACCTTTGTGAAGCAAACTGAAAATACAGGATTGGCATTGCAGATGAATAATTTCTCATATTTTTCAGAGGGCACACTTCCCTAATAGGGATCATTCACGGAGATCCTCTTCCTGTCACGATTTTATTTCTAATCCTAGATAGTCTGGGGATAGTTTATAAACAGAAACCTGAAGTCTTACAAGACAAGCTTGCAAAATTATGAACAGTCTTCATGTTGTCCATATAAGAAGACAACTCTCTTGAATAAATAGGCACTTTTCTTGCCAAGTGACTTGAATTTTAGAAGTATTTTTAACAGGAAAAATAAGACACTTGCAGTTATGTTAGGATCAAATTTAAGAAGTCATTTTGAAATTCATTTAAATGAATTTTAAATTTTAAATCACATTTTAAAAATGTGATCTGATTGATCACATTCCCTGAGGTTTTTCAGTTTGTAATTTTTCATGATGCCTTGCTCAGGAAACTCACATATGTGCCATCTGCCTTGTGCCGTACGTGCAAACCCGTTTCTGGATTTCTCCTGTTACAAATATCTGGATAACAAAATTATGTGGTGTCCATGTGAATGGGTTGTAGATATCAGCACTCAGCTTAAATTGTACCTGCCTGTGTCAGACTAGCACAAGGGCTAAGGTAACAGGACACAGTGGTGTTGCATCTGTCCCTTGACACAAGAATGAGTTCAGTTCCTTTGCTCTTCCCGTTGGATCTGGGCTGTTTGAACATGACCACTGGTATGTCTTGGAATGATGTCTGGAGGAGCTGTGGACCTCTGGAGTACCATTCTTTTGCATTCATGTTCACCAGAAATGCAAATTTGCCCCAGGATGTTTTTTAGGTTTCATGGAAAGTGCTGAGTTGTAAGGTTGTTTGACTTTGTAGCATTTTATTGTGTTCTTATATCTGCCATTAAAAGGCAAGGAGGAAGGATGTCAGTTTTGGACAAAAATGAACAGTGATCCTGCATGGTGTATCACCAGTTCAGCAGCATGAAAAGTTCCCCAGTGCTTCCTGGGAGTGGTTTTGGTACAATTAGACCTTTTTATCAATTTCAGGGCTCGAGCATTTGTACTTCAGATTTTCCTGCTTGGAGCAGAAAATTTCCTTTCGGCATCACAGTACCAGTTTTCATCATGACGTTGGGGTGTGTAGGACATTGCTGCCAGCAGGGAGCATTAATTCAGTGAGCTTTCAGTTGGACTTCTCAACCTCTAAAAATTCATTAATGATTATCCCCCTTGGATATTGTTCTCCAGCCTTTTACCACCCAGAATGGCTTTCATGCCCTGCACTGTGCTCTCTGGGATGGCTGTTCGCTGCTTCCATTCTTTTCTAGGCACTTTGCAGCCAGCCCCAGGTCTGGGTGGACAGGTTTCCATCTCATCGACATTCCTTAATAGCTGCTTATATTTGTTACCCAGTCCAGCACAAGTGAATGTTGCTTGGGGTTTTGTTGGTTTTTTGCTGCTTTTGTTGAGCTTGTGGGCTGAGGGTTCTGCTGGACCACACCACGTTCGGCTGCAGGTGGCTGTGTGGTGAGTCAGGAAGAAGTTCCTGCTACCATCTTGTCCTGAAGTTTCTGGAGTCTGGAGCGTGTCCCTCACCAGAAAATTTGCTCTGCGTTGCGTTTTTGTGCAATTTATGCAGCAGCAGTGACCACTTGGAGATCCTCTGAAGTGCAACCACTTCTGCTGGCAGTCTCTGCATTTCCCTATAAATTACCACCCCCCTGCTGGGATCTGCTGGCTGCCATCAGACTTTAACACAAAGACTGGTATAAAATAGGTTTTTTTAATGTCACCCTGTGGAATAGTGCTGGGGGAAACCCAGTGTTTGTGAAACTTTAATCACTCGTGAGATACCTTTTAAGCAGATATGCTCCGGTGGTCCCTATTCTCACCTTTCTGGTGTTAATGTTAGACTGCAAAAATGTTATTGAAATTAATAGAGTGGCTCTGGATTTCCAAGAGTGTCTTTGGGACCAAGTTACTCTTCACTTGATTCAGCACTATTATTTGTGAATATTTATTTTGAGATAAAAGTTAGTCCTTAATATGCTTTTAAAAAGTTTGAGGAATTTATGGACAGGTATAATTTGTGCCCTTCAGTCAGGCTCTAATGAAAGTCAGAAGAATTCACTTCACTTCTGGATCTGTTCCAAAAATGCAATTTTTTTCTTTTTAATGTAGGCTGTGATCTTGCAGTTGGTGAGAGTCTGCCTTGGTTGGAGGTAGCTCTGTTATTTCTCATGGCATAAGAAAAAAATAAAAGACAAAGCCTAAACCCAAGGTCTATAGTTAATTCTAACAAAAAGTTAAATTAATTTAAAAAAAAATTAAGATGTAACTAAGAAGAGATTTCCTATGCTGTACAACTCAAGAGTACTTGCTTTGGATCCAATAAGAGCCTTTCTGAACCTCTTTTTATGGCTTTTCATTCTGGCAAGGTCTCTGTTCTTTATTGGGACCTCACGTTCCCAATACGTTGAGTTTTGCTCCCCAAGGGCTGCCTCCCTTTGCCCGTGAATGCTCCCTGGAGCGCTCTCACGCCACTATCACGTTGCAATTTGGTCCAGAGGGGTCATCAGCCTGCCACCTCCACCTCCTCTGCAGTGAGCTCTGTCGGGTGGGAAATCGGGGGAGAGAGGGACACCAACCCCCCAGAACCTCCGTTTGAAAAAGATGCAAACATGGGAATGGCAGGGTGAGTACACTCACAGACTAGACACAGCCATTAATAATAATAAAATGTGCAATTTTTTTCTGTGTCAAATTCAGTTTCTTGATAAACATTGCCATAAACTGAGAGGATTTGTTTTATCAAAGGAGTGGTGCTTCAAAATAAAAATATAATTAAGCATTGTCAATATAAATAGTGTACCTTTTGTATACTTTAACACTGAAACTTTCAAGTATGGTGCTAGAAGACTATTACAACATTTTTCCCTTGTGTGTGCTGTAGCTCGATGTTTTTGTACCAATGTAGATGACTATTTGCATTAAGCAGCTTCTTATAACAATTAGAATGTTGTGTCTATGATTATCATCAACAAAACTTTGGTGCCTTCTTGTAAAAGAATTTGTGTTTTAATGACCAGAATATAGACTACTGTCTGTGAAATCCAGACTAAAAGAGGAAGGGTACAAAAATTATTTGTTTACATCCACCTGTCAGTGTTACTGTTTTAGACACAGTTTCTGATAGCATATTGAGGTAAATTTTTAAATTTTTTTCAGAATTTTGACAGTAGGAGTTAAAAAAAAAAAACTCACTTTTGTTCAAATACAATTATTTTCTGCTACTTTTGGGAACTATGCTAGTACAATCATGACATTAGATGCATTTGTTTCCATATTCATGTTTTCCTCCTGGTTTTTGAATATTTAAATATTTTCAATATTTAAATACTTTTAATATTTTCAATATTTAGATACCTTACTGTTATAACTAAAGAAAAGCTGAAAAAAAATTATTTGCAACCAGCCAGGCACAGTTTTCTATGTTTACTTTAGTATTCCAGGAAGTTAGAATTTTGTGGGGAATTTCACTTTGATTTGCAAATTACTTCTTCAGAAAACTCAAATTTAGGAAAAGGCAAAATGCTTAATTTTGACCAGGTTCAAATGAAATGTCTAAGTTGTTTCAAAATCACTCTTTACTAAAATATAAGTTCAGGAGTGTTAAGAACTCAAATATGAAATTAAATACTTGGGCTTGGACTCAACAAAGAATTTCATTGAATTCCATATAAAAGTGTTTCCTTCTAAATTAAAAAAATCCTTAATTTTTAATTTCAGCCACTGTTCAAAAATTCTCTTTCTAAGTAATTTTTATTCCTTATTGCCAATTTCATAGATATTTGCTTTCATTCTTATTATTAAAAAAAAAATAAAAAATCCAGGAAACAGGAATTGGCATCCACCAGATGCATAGACCGCTTGTTAATTTCCAGTCCTAGAACACTTGTTAAAGTGGAAAAAAATAAAATTAAAATGAATAAATAAAAGGAAAGTGTTTTGGATGTTATAGAATGATGTTGTTCAGCTGAAATCAGTTGGAGGGGAAAACGTTTTGTGTATCACCCAAATCTTTAAAACCAAACCCAAGCCTGTTCATTCCATCAATCATGTATCTTTTTGAGAACCTGAAGAATCACTGAGAACATGCCCGAGGACATAATCTGGTCAGTGATGGGGAAACAGATCAGACATGTATGCTGTGAAGCTTGCACAATCCAGTCTGCAGCCCAGCATTCCTGTTATTTGTTCCCTAATAAATCTAAAGGAAGGTAATAATGTCCACTGCTATAGCTGCACATCAGTAAATTGTAATTGGTTTAGTTTTTATGATTTGTCTGCCGGAAAAACGCTCCAGGAAAGTCGGAATGATCTCTAATTTACAAGTGGACTCTTATTAAGCAGAGAGTTTATAGGCATGCGGCAGGTGATGACAGCAGTGGAGAAGCCGTGTCTTACACCCTCGAATGTCAAAGGAGTTATTAGCAGTGACAGTCTGAGACTATGTCTGTGTGTTTTGGAAGTTGTGGTGCATGGGGAACATCTATGGAGGCAGCTCCCTCCACCACAGCTTTCTCTCAGACAGTAGAAGCCAAATCCTTATTTCCTGCTGCTAAAATGAGATCAGGTCGTAAGGATGTGACATTCAGTGTTTCAGTGATAATCATGTAAAATATTCCCAGACTGAAATATAAAATAAACTATCCTCATGTTAGTTTACCTTGTGTAAAAGATGTTTTCTGGTGAGCTGTACTTAGAAGTAAGAGCTTGATAACATTGCTCGTGGTAACACTTGCACTTATTTCAATAAGTGGGCCAAGACTGTCGAAATATATCCTGCAGTAAAACTTAGTGTTAGCATGCCATTGCTTAAATGTCACAGGTTTTATATAAATATGATGGTCAATTAAAAAAACCCAATACAAATCCAAGCCAAAAATTATGTACCTTCAGTTTCTAGATAATTACAATAATAACCAAGGGATAGAAGCAACTCCTTTTCCTCCAGGAGAAGAATTGTTCAAAGACTTTATTAATAATTTTAGGAATGGATTATTAGATTGGTATCCGTAAGGCAGGTGCCTAAGCTCTGGCAAAGAGAGATTTCTCAAGGACCTGTATATTTAGTATTACCTAGTATCTAGTTCTAGGTAACTATACACGTATTTTCAATGATTTTTTCACACACTCTAATAGATTGTTACCCCTAGAGATCAGGGTGTTTTTCAGTTTCAAGTTTCTATGCTGTGTTAACCCACTAGAAACTTCCCAAATTTCTCACTGGAACCAGTCTGTATGCAGAGAAAAAAATATCTCTCCCTATCACCTGTGCAATACATGAATATTTTCTCTGTCTCTCTCTTACAGGCTCACACACAAATGAAATTTTAATTATGAATCTGTATCAGGCATTGAATCAAAATGCTAGCTAATAAACCACAGACAAGAGCAATAATCCTCCCTGCCTGACAATCCCTGGTCCCCTGTGCACAATTGGGCCATTTATTACTCCACTAGTCTAAACAATTTTACCGTAATAGCTGGAGTGAAACACTGCCTCATAACTGAAGGTGCTTGCTTTTTCTAGTGTCTTCGAGGCATTCAGATCAAGGTGATGTAAAACTTCCTAGCTGGACCACAGGAATGGGAAAAATGCCAGGGAACTTGCTGTGTGCTCCGTGAGGTGCTGAGCAGAAGTTCGACATTGCAGTATCCTGTTGTAAAAACCAGACATTAACACCATGAGCAATCAGTGCCCAAGAGTCAAGGCCAGATTGATTGATATTATATTTTAATACACACATGGTATAGTTTGTTTGGGTTTTTTTTGTTTGTTTGTTTTTTTGTTTGGGGTTTTTTTGGGGTTTTTTGTGGTTTCTTTTTTTGTGTGTGCGTTTTTGTTTGTTTTTGTTTTTGGTTTTTTCTGGTATGCAATTTCACCCATTCCTCCTCACCTCTCCTGTGATTATGTATACCTCCTGAAATTCTGGGGATAAATCCAGAGGAATTGTGGTAAGGAGGGATTGTCTGAATATTACTGGTGTTGGGATACCGGTAAACTGGGGAAACAGAGGTTTACTGCACCAGGATCTGAACTTCATTAGGATGACTGGAAAAAAAAGAGCAGCTGCTGATTTCAGTGGAGCTATTCTGTGCTGCAGCTGATGTACAGAGGAAGCAGAAAAAAGACTAGACACAATGCTAAGATCTTCCTTTCTATGGCACTCCTTGCTGTACTTCCAAATTTTCCGCTGGATAAATACAAAATAACTGGTGAAGATAAAGTGGGCCAGAGATGTTAAATAGCTTCATTTGGAAGAAACAGGTTTTAGGATTCACCTGAGAACTGATGAGCTGAATGTATCACACACATGGAGACAAAAAAAAGAGGATCAAAAATAGCTTAGAGAAGCAGGATCCAATAAAAAGCGGTTTGAGAATGAGCTAGAAAAACCTTTTCACTTTTGTTTCCTCACTTTGTTCCATGCCTATCCTGCCAAACCAGGGATCTTCATAGTCTGTCCCTTTTGCACACCCTCTACCAGAGCAAACTTGCTGCTGGGTCCATGAAGGCAGGGTCAAAGCTTTGTGCAAGGATGCTTCCCTGAATCCCTGTTTTCTACCATTATAAGTCCAATCCCCCACTTTTAAATTTTCCATGTTTTTGATAGATTTATGGAAAAAAGAAAGGTTTATTCTCCATTAATGCAAAAAAATATAAACCTAATAACTGCTCTCTTTTCCTGTAAGATGTCTGGTTTGTTTCATGGATTTTGTCATTAATATAATGTCATCACTTATTTTAATTCCCCATCTGTATTTTCAGCACGTAGTTAATGTCAGCCTGGGAAACATTCCCTTAATAGTTCCTGTGATCAAAAAGTTGATCTATTTATCACGAGACTCAAATTCTAAAGAAATTTAAATTTCTCTATTTTTTACTTGTTGGCACTGAAATTCAGAAACATACCAAATATTAAAAAAAAAAAAAANCAAAAAAAAACAAAAAATAAAAAAAAAAAAAAAAAAAAGAAAAGGAAAAAAATTGGGCAGAAAGCCAGCCAGGGCTGGGAGCAAGAATAGCTCCATGATGAACCAGGCTACTTAGAGTAAGCTTTTTTTGAGAGGCTTGTGGAAAAGTGTTCAAATGGGAGCCTTGAATTGACCTTATTTTCCTGATGGTTACTATGCTTTCCAGAATAAAAGCTGTTTTCTTTTATTGAAATCTAAAAGTGCCAAACATTGAACTTGCTTTGTAAGACATACATCAAGAGAGAAAATATTTCAGTGCAATGACATGACCTGACATTTTAAAGCAGATAACAAATGACACCTTGTCAATGCCACCAATTTATTATTCCCTCTCTTGTACCTCTCTGTCGCAGTAGGATACCATATTCTTTTTAATCATGGGCATGCGTTAAACAAATTTTTACCAGAAAAGCATATAAAGGTCCCCTAGTTGTTTCCCACTTCCTGACCTCCCAGCCATCCCACTGTAATGTGTAAAGACAAAGGCTGTGTTAAATTTTTCATTATTTTATCCAATTTCTGATCCAATTACATGAGGCTCTTCCATCACTAACATGAATGTATATGCTATAATGTCAGCTGCTGCACATTAATCAGGCTTTTTTTTTATTCAGTGGACACGGGTGCTAAATCATCTCACTGAAAAAAATGGGACAAGAAAGAGATGCAAATGAAGAAGGCGGAAACTCCTTTTTGAGCAATTAAACCAGGAGTGGGTGGCCTCCAATCAAACCCCCAAAGATCTGGGAATGCAGTAGGTTGTTTTACATCTTTTGTTTTTGCCTAATTAAAAAACAATAGATGCTTCTTCCCATGGCTTAACTTTTCATTGCTTCTCACAAGCCTGCATGAACAATCTGGACTGTGGTTGGCTGCTGGTTTGTTTAATTCTTTCAATTGAACGCGTCACTCAGCTGAAAATGCCTGGTGTTATTGAGGTTGATTTCTGGACATGTTACATATAGAATTCTACTGGGATGTGAGTCTCTTTCACTGGAGTTTGGAATATTATTTTGGTTAATGTGCAGTTTTATGGGTGAAGGAGAGATAAACTTTCAGATGGGAAACACACAATAGTTTCTAAATTTGATACTTCATTTATTTCATTGAACAGTGAGAATGAGATCCCCCATGTGATTTCTCACTTGTAAGGGCTCTGGTCTCAAACTCAGAGCAAGAATATACTCATGATCAGCACTGATAGGCTGATATTAATTTTGCATTAAGTCTGACATAGGAAGGAATACAGTTTGCATTGCAAAATCTATGTATCTCAAAACTGTTGAATGCATATTTGAAACCTTTTTCATATTAATGGAAAAAATTACGTGGATGTGGCATACAGCAGAAAATAAATGTGGAGACTTGGCCTGGTTTTCAGCCTTGGTAGAGCTTGTGTTTATATTTTCTACAATTTGAAATACCCAAGGAGAGACATTAAAGCCAATAGACATTTGACTTCACTGAAATCACTACTAGATTCTTGAGAAATAGATCCATTTGGAATTCATGTTTAAATAGTGGAGCTTTATTCATTTATGGATCAGACATTTTCTGTGGTTAACACTATCATAGCATTTAAAATGCAGTTTATGGTTTCTGTTATTTCTTCTGCATAATTCAGGCACCTTAACTGTCAGAGTAAATGCAGACATTTTAAATTTATGGCGTATTTGATTTCAATCAGCTGTGCCACACCACAGCTTTATTACATCGCAGCACAAATAAGCATATATGCAATATGGCAGCTTACAGTTAAACAACAAATTATAACCATACATGTAAAATGAAATAAAATACAAAATCAAGCAATAGGAATGAAAGCTGAAGTTATGATTTTTTTTTTTTTAAACTGAAGGTGAAATCCAGAGTTTTTAATGCCAGGGTGGCTTTTCCTCAGGGACAGCATGGCCCATTTTCACCAGAATTTGACAGACCTATGGTCTTTCATTGTTATCCTGTCTTGAAGATGCCAAGCAGCGGTATCACATCAAGACAGAAGTAACTGCAAACCTCCTGCAAATTTATTGCGACACCTAAGCTACAACATGTAAAAGTTTCTTACCATGTGTAAAAGGCTGCTGGGACACATCTCTCTATTTTTAAGTAGCAGAATTCTCCTGCTGCCCTGCACTTAGGCCAGAGCTCTCAGTGGGGTTTTAGCTGGCTACCCCCAGGCTTGCTGCAGCAGCTGTGCGTCAGTTTGGGTCAAGTGCAAGAAACAGCTTGAAGGAGGGATTTACAATGACTTTCTCAAAGAATTAACCGTTTGTTGTTGCTGCTGTTGTCTAGTGTATAGCAACCATATATTTTTTGTGTTTTAATGTTGTCTGGATAATGTGAAAACAGGAGCATATATTCCTTAATACCATCCCTTTAACCCTCCAGACGCTGTTCCTATGACATTCTGTGATTTAAGCATTATTTCAAGAAGGCTTTTTTTTTTTTTTTCTAGATTGTTCTGAAATGGATGACACTTCTGAATAAGGGGAAAAAAAATGTGTTTCTTAATGCTGTCTGTGTAAAATAAGAAAAATATAGCTTAATCAATTTTAAGCTGGCATGACAGTGTGACAGCAACCAGGAGAGAAGTTGCAAGTATTGAGTACAGCATCAAATTAGTGTAACCCTTTAGAAGTGACCAGGGATGACTGACTGGTTTAAACTGGTTTAAGAGGATTAATATTTTAAAACTGAGTTATCTGTGTTGCTCATTCCTTCAGGGTTGTGAGTTTAGCAGAAATGCTGGGGGATGATGGCAGTGCGGTGTATTTAGCAGGATGTATACTGAGTGAAAGGGTTAAAAAACTCTACAGCTGTGTTGCAAAAATAACACAAAGATATAAGAAAAGAATGAGTTGTCTTCTGAAGAAATAACATTTCTCTAGCTCTGCCATCCTTAGTGTACTGGGGACTAATATCTGTGATACGGATGTAATACGGTATATGAGTTTCCACATTTAGCTAAGCCTCCTACAGAAGTAAATGTCCCTTGTGCAGCTTAGCCTGACCTGCTAAGGATAAGAATGAGTGACTGAAATAAATAACTCCTGCTTCTTTCTGAGTAACAACTTTCTGGCAGCCATGGTAAGAACGCAGTCACAAATGGGTGCAGTTTAGGGCTTCTCATCACAGAACTGAAATTAAAGGATTAGATGAGATTCAGGGGAGGACAGCTAAAATGCAGATAAACTAACAGGCAATTATGTCTGGTATTAGAGACAAACGTGGTTACAGCCCACTGTGGTGGGGGTGAAAGAAGAGCCCTGGGAAATGCAGTGGAAACTTTCACAACATGGGCAGAATTTTGTAGTAATTAAAGTTTTATACACTTTGTCAGAGAGGGATTTTCTGTCTTCAATAGGCTTTGACTTGAGCATTATTTAATCAAAAGCAGGTAGGAAGCATCTATCTCCCTGTAACATAAGTACCTTTACTAAAGAGCATAAGGAGATCTTGTTTAATAATGGTGGCAGAATTAGGAGTAGAAACTTCAAGAACAATAAAAGGAGTAAGAAAGATAATTTTTGTTTCTTTCAATAATTGGTAAAACAGAATAGCAATTCAAAACAGAAATTGTTACAACTGTAAGAACTTTCCCTGAAGGCCACTCCCTTCAGACCGGATTCCATATTCTGATTGGCACTGGTGGCAATCCAGGTTCATTTTGCTGTAGCCTGGAGTTATCCTGACTGATCATGGAAAACAAAATCTGTCCTCAGGAGATTTATTCTGCAGAATAGCCAGGATATCACCTGCGTAGTGAGAACTCAGCAGTTTTGTTATGGGAAACTTCTAAAACAGCCAAGGTAAAATTCCATTGATCTTAGCACTGAGGAGAAATCACGGAGGGATACAAAAGTCTGAACTCACTTCAGGGCCTGGTTTTGATGTCCTTTCTAACCTCACCTTTTTTGTGAACTGTGCCTGTATTCTGTTTAACAAACCCACCTCGTGCTTTTTTTGTCTTCGCATTTAATCCTTATCAGCTTCCAACAACACTGCTTCACATGTGGCTTTATCAATTTTCCCAAAATGCTGTCAGTGGAAATCTTTGCAGACCTAAAGCCTTCAAGTTCTCTGCAGTCATGTTTTGTTATCCTATTAAAACTAATCTAGTTTCTGTCCCAGCAACATAGCCATTTTATAAAAGCAGTCAAAAGTTCCAGAAGATAGGCAGAAATCAATGACTACAACAGAAAAAAGTCAATAGTGTTTATATAATTAATAGCACCATGTGAAATATGGTAACCTAGATAGGGAAATGAGAAGGCCAGATAATTTGAGAATTAGAAGCAGCATATCAAAACCTTGAAGTCCAGAGAGGGTACGTTCAGGGACCTCTTATCTCCTGTCAGGCCTGTAAATATCGAAATTTTTTTTGTCAACTTTGGTGGTATTTATATTGGCATAAAATTGAGTAAGGGAAAAATTCAGTGTCTGCTTTCTAGAGATTAAAGGAAAAATACCATAGTAGTCTCCAGTGCCATTTCTGAATGCAGGTCTACCTAGAGTGCTCCAAATATCGGCGACTGAGCTCACACACAGACAGCTTGGGAGGGTGGGAGGTCACCCCTTCTGCAAAGCCTCTTACTGAGGGAATCTCGTTAATCCTTATAGCCTGGTTCAGACTAATTAGGATGGATATGGACACCGTAAAGAGGAAAACAGATCACCCGTCCTTGAGGAATCCCCAGGGCTGTGGGAGTGGAGAGGGAGCTGTGCAGTCGCTGACTGCGAGGGGAGATCTGCCACAGGCTGCACGGAGCGCTGCTTCCTGCACCTTCTGGCACACCTGGTGAAAAGCCATGGCTCTCAGCTTTCAAAGGTGAACTGAAAGAGCAAAGCAAAAATTAAACCTGATTAAGCACCAGTGTGCTGAGCTCTTCCTCTGAAAAGGCAATGTGGGACAGTCAGAAGAGAAGGGGACATGATAAGCAACTTATTTGAAATTTTTTTTATGCCCACAGACCCTTCTCTGGGTTTTGTTTCCCTAGCAGGCCATCACTCAACAACATAATGCTTTGGGTTTTGTTTTCAATTGCAGTAAATGTGAATGTAATATTCCTTCTTACAATAATGTTTTAAATAATTTTTCACATAGAAAGAGATAAAGGCACACAGTGGTTTTTCTACAGTTCGTGCCCCAAATTCTTCTGAGCAGAGCAGGGTTTGACCAAAGATTTCCAAAATGAAAGGATAGTTTCATGGACCTTGCATAATTCTCTGAGGGAAGAGATGTTTTCCACAGTTCCTGAGTTCTCATTAGAGAGCTCTTGATGATGCTGTCTTGTAAAGAAAATGAAAAAATCCCTAATAGCTCAAAGCCACACCCCAATATAAGAAAAAAATTAGGGAAGGGAATATGTGCACTCTGTGGATCACACTAAGCATGGGTCTGCAGTGCAGGGCAAAATACACACCTTTTACTGGGCCATTTCTACGCAGACTTTGAAAAGCTCCAAAAATGGAGTTTCCACAGCCTAGAGGTAGATGCTCCATCCCTGGAAACATTTAAACATCCTGTGCTTCAGTTTGTGCCCATTGCCCCTTGTCCTGTCAGTTAAAGAGGGTGTAGTGATCTACACTGAAGCAAGTAGAAGAAAACTAGTTTATCTATTTAGTTTTAGTGATAAACACAAGATCACTCTTGGAAATATCTTTTGCTTCAATTCTGAAAGAAAACCAGGTGTGAGTCCAGCAGTCAATGCCCAAACATCCTCAGCACTCTCAGCCCTCGTGGATGCAGATTTTGGCACTGGACATTTCTCACACTCCAAAGATGTGAAATATTACTTTCAGTCAACTCAAAAAGCATTTTTCTTCCTGAATCAGGGTATGCTCCTGTCCTCACCCTCCTCCACCACTCAGCCAGAGTGTGTTGCAGCTTTCTCCAGGGACATTGACCTAAGGATAAGGAAGAAACCCATAGTCCCAATCTGTACCATGCCACAGTCCTACAGGCAGCTGGAATGTCCCCACAGATGTGAACAAAGGAAGCTCCACGCCACCCACCTGCTCCGCAGCCTGTCACTGTTTCATGAAATAAAGAAACAAAAAATGTCAACTAGAAAAGAAGAGTGTATAACTCAAATGAAGTTGTTCTTCTAAGTTTTTCACCTTTGCGCAGAGTGGCCCAGCTTTCCGAGGCTGTTCAGTAGTATATTAAATATTCTAGGTGGTTCAGCACTTTTCTGAAGATCAGGGCCTTTTGCTGTGTTGCTGATGAGAAACATAAATTCACTGGTCACCTTTGGAAATCTTGCTTGAAGCCCAAAGAACTTTTAAAAATTTTTATAATTTAAAATTTATTTTCTACCTTTATAGATTTGCCCTTCCTTGTGTTAGCATTTCCCTTAAGAAGGACTTCCAAGCACATGAACAAAGATGCATGGGGGATCATGCAGGTCACCACGGCAGGTTACAGGTATAAATTTCCTCTGAACCACCTTCACCTGCCCTGTATTTTGAGCATCTCCACTGCTGTAATCTCAGTGTTTTGGTGAATGTGAGAAATTGCTATCCTGACCCCCGGCTGATATAATTTTCACAACTCCTTTAAACTCTCTGCCATTCTATCAGTCTATGTTGTTTGGGCCGTAAGGACTTGTGGGCGAGTTATCCAGTAAAACTCTCAGAAGCTGTCTTTTAGTCAGCAGTCTGCAGGATCTAATTATCACACGAGCTCACATCATTTGATCAATGGCACCGTGTAAAAGTCAATGAAACCAGTGTACCACAGAGCAGCACAAACCAAAAGAACTGAAGAAGGCTAGTTTTGCAGAAAGAATGCTTTTCATGTGCAAAGCAGCACATGTCATCTAACAAAAGCTCAGACAGAGACACGAGTGGAGGAATATTAGATTTACACATTTTACATCTAGATAAGAATGTAGAAAATGGGAGCTCTTGTGAGATTTTTCTTCAAAATCTTACAAGTAATTATTCTGTATTTTGCATAAGCAAATTCTTGAGTATTATGCAAAATGCCACTGCTCGTCTTAGCTGAAGTGTTGATGAACAGCAAACGCAACAATGTGATTTGAAATCTGAAGTACAAACAGATGTTACTTTTGAATGAACTTCCATTGCTTAACCACTGGCTCTAGTTATTGCCGTCTAAAGAGAGAGATGAAGCAACTTTGCATGCTGTGGATGTGGCTGTAAATTTTCAGCATGCAAATGATGATGTAGCTAATCCTTAAAAGGTAGCTCTTCCAAACACAATGGGTGGGCTTGATTTTTAAATGCAATTTGGCTGCATAGGGCATTATACCAGCTCCCCACGTTAAAAACAAAAACATCAGGTAGGATATATGCTTCAACACTGCTGTACCGTGGTTTCCTGATATAACTGCCCCAGAAACAACACATTTCTTGCCCCGTGCATGCTTTCTTCTTATCACATCTGGTACATGCCTGCAATGGGCAGGGCAGTTTGGCACTGGGACAAGCCTGTGGTGGGTCGACCTTGTGTTGACCTAAGGACAGAGAGAAACCTCTTACCAGCTACCAGCATGGGCAGAACAAACTCAGCTTGTGGAAAATTAAATGAATTTATTGTCAATCAAATGAGAGTAGGATAATGAGAAGTAAACCCAAATCTTTAGTCCCTACCTTTAGTCCCAATTCTCTGCCCCCTCTCCCCTAGCAGTACAGGGAGATGGGGAATGGGGTTTGCTTCTGTGCAATAACTTCTTTTTTTTTTCCTTATTAAATAAATTATCCCAGAGGCACTGCCACCATTGCTGATGGGCTTGGCCTTGGCCGGTGGCAGGTCCAGCTTGGAATCAGCTGGCATTGGCTCTGCTGGACATGTGGAAGCTTCTGGAAACTTCTCAGAGAGGTTGCCCTCATAGCCCCCTCACTACCAGTAGTTTTAGGTTACTACACAAACCAAGTAAAAAGCCCTAATTCCCAGTGTTGAAGTACATGGTGAGAAGATGGAGTGGCTTAAATGCTGAAATGCCAAAGTCTTTTCCTAGAATAATTGTTTTCTGAAGGCTATTGCAGGCATATCTAAAACTTTAAATTATGCTGAGATGTGGGAGCTCTTAAAGATGACTTTAAGCTGACTTTTTCCTTATTTTACTGCCCTTCGGCTGTGTCAGCAGATCTGGGATGCAATCAGTCATCTGACCTACAGTACTTATTTGTAATTAGAAGTCAAAATAAAGTGATAATAGCAGTCTAATTCCAATGGGTCTGTCTACCTGAAATGCAAATCTCTCTCCATTTGAGTAATTAAGCTATGAAATTTAGAGTGCTCTAAGCTTTTGATGTTTTGAAGTAATTAGCAATATGGAGAAAGATACTGCTCTCTGCAAGTACCAACTGCTGATTTGTAATAAAATCAATGTGTTTGGTTTTCTGTTATTAACTAAGTTGTATTACTCATTATTTACCAGTATTTTGCCAGCTGCCAGCATTCGTAAAAATGTTTGTGTAGCCCAACTGCACTGCAAAGATGAGCACAAACTCTTCAAGTCATTAATTGACATTTACATGAATAGAAAATGTAGGCATTGATCCTCATAAGGCAACAGAGCCCTGTCATGCCAGAAGCTGTACAAACCAAACCAAAATTGTTACAAGTTTGATAGCAGGCTATACTGAAACATGAACAAAACAAGTATGCAGTAGAGAGTTTTAAACATCAAATCCTCTATTTGTATTTTTATGGGATCATGTTAAAATGCTGCCTGTTCAGCATCATATGAAGACGTGCATGCCCTCAGTGACTGCCAGCTAGCTTGCAAGCTGTTGTATATTGTATATTGTATATTGTATATTGTATATTGTATATTGTATATTGTATATTGTATATTGTATTCTGAGCCTGGGCACAAAGCTCTTGGAGAAAACAGGCTGGTTTTCTTCATTGGACATCAAAGCTGTAGACAGGGTCTGCTGAATACTGGGCACAGAGAAAGGGAGCAGAGGTGGTGGGTCTGGAGAGAGAATGTGTCATGGTTTGTAGTGGATTAACTCATCTGCAGGATTGTGTTCCTTGTTGGGAGTTTTACATTTAAGTGCGTTGCATTAGAAGATATTCATTTGTCCAGCCCAAATTCTCTCTCTGTTGAGTCTTGTCAGGTGCCTCTGGCAAGGTGAGGATCTGTGAGCAGCCACATGTGCTGGGAAATATTTGTACCATTTCCTTTTATGAGTTTCTAAAATGCAAACTCCTACCCTTACAGCCCCTGTGCATATGTCAGGATTAGTCTTTGAAAGATGTTTCTTCAGACCAGCTGGACTGGTGTGCTTAATGCTTGTAGTTCTCATGTGGGACTATAGGTACTGCTTTAACCTCAGCCTAGCCACACTTTCATCTGGAGGCTCATTTGGAAGGATAACTGGCCTGGGAGCATGCATTTCTTACTAGCATGTTCCTTCATTTAATGTATTTGTTGCTTGTGGAAGTAGGCAGATTCAATTTTTCATGTATTTTTATTATTGTGATTATTTTATAAACAGCCTCTAATAATCACAGGCCACTACCAGTCTGCAAGCTAAGAAGGGAGCAATACCAAGTTCAGTTCAACTCCTGCAAAGGTACCGTGTGGGCTGTCATTGCTTCATCCTTGTTTAACCTGTTCTTAAAATCCTGCAAAATAATGGACCTTCCACATCTTCTCTGGGAGATCTGTTTAGTTACCATTTTAGGACATAAACTGAGGTTAACAGGCTTATGTAAAGGCTAAACTTTTACCTTAAGGCTAAACCAACCACCAGGCACTGAACAGGCTCCCCAGGGCAGCGGTCACAGCACCAAACCTGATAGAGTTCAAGAATTGCCTGGACAGCACACTCAGGCACACGGTGTGATTCTTGTGGTGTCCTGTCCAGGGTCAGGAGTTGAACTTTGGTGGTCCTTGTGAGTCCTTTCCAACTCAGGGTATTCTCTGATTCTATGAAAATATTTGGCAAGGTTACTGAAGAGTAAAAAGCACAATTATTTTATCAGTACTGAAATTATAAACCAACTTGAAAAGAGGTTTAGAAGTATTCTGAGCTGTTTACATGGTGTTTTGTAAACTAATTAATTTGAATTTTTATGCTACTATCTGCCACTGAAAGAAGCATGTTTAGATAGGGATTTGGGCCAGAGAAACATGACTCTGATCAGTCACAACAAAGCTTAAACTTGTTTGTGAAAAATATAAAATGAAGTTGTTTACAATCCTATTCATAAATGCTGGGTAAGGATCAGATTTGAGTCACTTTTACAAAAACTGATGTACCCTATTAATTTCCACTGTTTTGCAGTATTATCAAAAGAAAACTGGAAAATGCCAGTTTTGCAGAGCTGCACTGGTGGAAATGGGCAAAGCCTTGCACACCTGAAACAGAGTATCTGGTTATCGCTGCAGGTGCAACATTAGCACACAAAGATCGCTGTTTGCATACCCAGCTCCCGAGATACAGATGCAAATCAAGCTCAGTTTATCTGCACACGCTCAATTATCTCACTTATTTCATTATTCTCCTTTAGTTCCTCCAGGCTCTGCGAACACTACGACATCTACAGTCCTTACCCCTCCGGTGGCTCCGTCCCAGCTGAGGCTCTGGCTCCTGGGTATATGAGCTTTGAGCACACTGAGAATCTCAAAGAATCAAACCAGTTTGAGAACCGCTGAGCAGATACTGGAGGTAAATAATGACCTTTCATATTATATTTTACTGCCATTCATGTGAGATCTAGTTACTTTACTTTTGCAACAAACTCAGTTTTTCTTTTCTATCCAAAACCAACGCCGCTATCTATGTTGTGGGCAAAGCTCTTGCATGTAGTCTGAGTTTATTTTCAGAGTTGTAAATCTATTGTTTAGATGGTGTGTGTTAAAAGATGCTAGGTGGCCTGTGAATCCTCAAAGTAAGGAGGAGGCACTTGAGAGGTTTTAAACTCCTCGATGATAAAGAAGAGGTATAAATAGTGGCTTGTAGCAGTATTAAAAAGCTTCACCTACACAGAAACCAGAGCAATATTTACTGCAAGTAATAAATATTTGTAATTGTTATGTGGTGCTTTTCAAATGATATTTCATGTCTAGTTTTATTTTGAGTTATTTTTTACAACTTCAGTTCCTCATGAAAACAAGTTGTATAGCTTATGGTATTACTCCAGCAAAATGATTTCCATAAATAAAGCAAGAGGCAATAGAAAGGAACATATATAAAGATTAATGCATCAGACTTTTAAACCTACACTGACTAACAATAATTTCTGAGACTTAAGTTATCTGGAAGGAAATCTCTCATATGGAAACAGGCAACAAATCCAAAACTACCTGAGCAGTATAGGCAATTTACTTTCCTTCCACTTAAAGAATTGTATTTTTATAGCCATTTTTCCATGAGCTTATTGATTTTGTATGCAATTTTCTTCAGAGACCAAAAGCAGCCAGATTTGGCACACAAATGGATGCAGGCAGAAATTAATGCTTGAGCTGTTTGTCAGCTGGTGAGTGCTGCTGTGGGGTTCCCTGCACAGGACAGTGGGGAGGTGACCACGCAGCCAAGGAGTGGGAGCCCCAGGAAGGGCAGGGCCGAGCTGAGAATCATGTCGAGACAGGAGGTGCATCTACAGAGGTGGGCACTTAATGTTTCCTTCTTTAAAAGCAGAAGAGTCACAATCAGATGCAACCGCTAAAGTGGCACCTGACCTTGTATGGTTTCCAAATTAATTTCCAGAGTTAAGCGTGGAAAAAATGTGAGGCAAATGTCAGAGAATGTAAATTCAATTTTCTAATTAAAGGCAGTTTACAATGTTAAGTCCTAGATGCTGAGATTAAAAAAAAAGCCTTCCAAAAAACCTAACACAGCCCGGATCTCAATTAACATCTGTAGCTTGTAGGAACTAAAAATCATCAGTTTCTTTTAGAAATTCCCATTTCATTTCTTAATAAGTTAAAAATTACGAAGTTCATTAGGAGTCAGGTTAAACCCACTTTAGATAGAAATACATGAAGAATAGGGGCCTAAATTATGAATACATTATTATATCATCCTTGAATGATAAGTAATATCAGAGAAAAAAATAGAAAATTCATAAAGATCTTTCTTTAAAAAAGAAGAAGAACATAAATTCAGATATGGGGCAAAAATGTACCTCAATTTTTATTTCATTTGTGCTTCTAACTCTTTGTCACAAAAGACCATAACAACCTGTGAAAGAAGACTTTATGCCCTTTGAAGGTACTGCCAGTTAATGAACTGATGCAGTTGTACCATCTAAGGTGCATTTATCAGTGGAGTGAATCTAGAAAATGCTTTGCTACAAACTCATTACATATGATACAATCCATAAATTACTGAGATTCCCATACTGTACCTAGAATGACAGAGATGTCAATTCTGCAGCTCTGCAGGCTGGAAAATGCTGATTATTTAATGACATCCAGTGCCAGTGCATGAGTTACTAATGATCATTCTTTTTGGTTTTCCTTCTAAAAACCAGGTTTGGTACAGTTGGCAATCATCAAAACAAGCAAGAATCAAAACTGACATCTCAAACTTCCAATTATGAACAAGCTACACACATTTTAAAACAGCAGTCTGGAAATACCAGAGGCCAGGTGCAACCTTTCACCCTTCAGATCTACCTACTTTAAATCCTTTCTGGATTTCTGCTGCCTTGCCATTTCCTCTGCCACTGCATGGTGATCCCTCTCAATGAGAAATAATTCAGTGGTTTATCTCACAGCCTGAAGAATTGTGGTAGGCTGGATAGGTACATTTCCCACACCACATACCTTATTAACTTCAAATGAAAGCAACAGGGCAAACTGTAATCAGAAATCCTTATAAAAATGCCTTATGCCATGAAGGAGAATCAGAAAATTCAGCTATTCTCTGTGAATTGCAGCACTGTAAAAATACATAAATTCAGAACTGATGGGAAGGACTTTGCTTTCCAAAGAGTGCAGCATTCCAAGCTCTGACTTTTACAGGGCATCAGTGCAAGGGGCAAAGTGTGGGTAGCTCCTTCTGCTTGAAACGCCTCTAGCTGCCCTAAGGCTTTTCTAATTTATTCAAAGGTCTATGCAGCCAGCTTTGCCTTCTTGTGCCCCTTCCACACACTCAGGAACCAACAGTTCCTGAAATGATTTCAATCTGTGTATGTGGAAGGTGACTCTTTGGCCTCGCACCTGCACAGAACTGCCAAAGCAGCACTGGTGAGCAGCTCCATGGGACAGAGCATGGGCCAGCAAAAATCACAGCAATTAGGGAATGAAAGAACTCAGAAGTTAGACACAGGAAACTTCTAATTTTCAGTGAAGTCTGGTAGAGAAAAGCATTCTTGGGGCATGGACTACAGAGAAAATTCTCTTGTGGCCTGGGGGATACACTTGATGGAAAATGCATTTTCTAGGAAGACGACCCTACATAGTGTTACCTGCAGAAACTAGGAATTTTATGAAAAAACATGACTAGATTTGGGATTTCATAGTATAGAAATATAAAAACCAGTTTGAATGAAAGATTTTTTTCCTCATCTGGATGTAGCCTGTGAAAAGGGAGAGTGAGTTTTATTTGAGCTCATATCCAGTACTGCTGTTTTAAAATTTTATATTTGTGTATACACAATTTTCTTCTAATGAAGGAAACTAAATGCATATTGAGTCTTTGAAATGCATGTTGTCCTGATAGGAAGGCTCTTGTCACTATGCTAAAAGATGCTTGAAGCAATTCACATGTGATATCTATCAGAATAATAAATTCTGAGGTTTTGGTACCCATAATCCTTTTCTAGAAGAAATCAGAGAGCTTTTGCAATTTTTCTGTGATAAAGCTCATCAATCATACTGGTATCAACTGCTTAATCTCTCATTATTGCACTGTGAATTTATTTCCTATAGCTCCATTTCTTTTTATTGTTCTGCACATGCACTCTCTGTCCCCAGATTTATGAACCTTGGTCTTGACCTTCACAATAGTTTAATGGGTATTTAAATCAAATTATTTTAAGTAAACATCAGAAGTCACTGTGTGCCATTTATCAATTGTGAGCCAGAAAAGGCAGGAGTTCAGAGGCTTGTAAGTTGTACACAGGAGTAGTTCACCTATGTAAGCATCAGACAAATGCCCTGAGCAGGCAGGAGGAGAGCCTGTCCTATGTGCTCCAGTTCAAGGTATGAGTTTAAGTGAACCAAAAAGTAGGATTCTCCACAAATCATGGCTTCTTTTGGGCTCAGTTTCACTCCTCTGATACACCTGTTCTACCTTCCCCTACCCAACAGCACAGGGGCATGGACAATGGGCAGTTGTGATCAGCCCCCTGGTAACTCCTTTTTGCTTCCCCTTCCTTCTCACACCATTGCCCTGCTCTGGTGTGGATCCTCCATGGGCAGCAGTCCTTCAAGATAAACCTGCTCCAACACGGGGCTTTTTCTTCTCAGGGAATATTCACCTGCTCCAGCATGGGTCAGCAGTGTGGGTACCTGCTCCAGTGGGGTCTCTACAGGGGTTGCAGGGCAATCTCTGCCGCAGAGATTTCTGTTGCCAGGAGCTGCCCTTTTAAACAGGGTTTCACGTGACCCACATGGGAGTTCTTGTGCCTCTGCAGAGTTTGGCATGGCAGAGCTGTGGGAGCTCAGGTGTGAAAGGGACAGGTCTGTTCCAGGGTCACTCAGAGCTAGGGTGTATCACCAAAGCAATGGCTCACTTTAGGCAAGAGTAAGACATCTTTAAGCTTTTTCTCCCTGTCTCAGCAGAGGTTGATGTTTCTCTGCCTGCAGTGCAGCTCATTCCTTGCAGTTAGTAATCACAGTTAATTTTGTGAACAGTGCTGAGCTCTGTTTCCAGACTGGCAAACCCCTGCCATTAACAGTCGTGCTCTAAAGCCCACTGCAAACCTTACCAACCTGTCTGAAAATGTGTTCAGCCATGATGCACAAATCCATTGTGCTGACCAACAGGCTGCTTTTGGCATTAATGTCTGCTTTGCTCCATCTCAGTGATACCACTTTTAATTAAAAGCTATTATCGATATATTTTTGCAGTCTCTAGTTCAGATGATTAAGCAGCACATTTCTAAACTCATGTTCTCCGCCGTATAATGCAGTGGAGTTTATGCTTGTTTATGGACCAAGGGACAGATATGGAAACCCTCTGTCTGGATCTATATGTCTTTATTTGTGGACAGTTTGTAAGATTAAATTACATATCAATATTTGCTTACTCTGCCATTTGATTAATGCACTGCAAGCAGATTTAGAATCTTGTTTTGTATAGGTTTTTCAAGAGCTGCCTAATATGTTTACTCTTGGAAGTACTTGCCCATTAGATTGAATGTACACAAAATAAATCATCCAAACAGTGATTAAAAATAAAGCATATTTGCCTATCATATAATTTAGTTAAGACCAAATACGTCTGCAGAACTGCTGGACTATGGCAGATGAAAGGAGCAATTCCTACCTTAACAGCTCACCAAAGTGCCATCACTGCAGTGAAAGATCAGATGGATATCACCTTGGTAATGTGCCTTGTCGACGGCAGTGATGTACTGTGCAATGCTGGTGGTTTCAAGAGGTCCTCAATCTTGTTGTGCTGCTACCAATGCACTGAAGTGGTCCTGTCTCAGGAGTGATGAAAGGGCACCTAAAGTCAGCCTGATGCTGAAAAGCTCTTCGTGTTTCCCAAGGACATTACACAGAGTGGCACACACACCAAGACCTTACTAGGTTTACATGCAAAATTCAGTGAGAATGAACTCTCAAGGATGAAAATGCCCTGAATGTGTCTGCCTTGTATATCAGAATATCAGTAGTCTTCGAGGAATGATCATTTGTTCTCTGGTGTTATAATGACAAAATTCCAAAATATCTGCTCTGTGCCCATTGTGTCGTGAACTTGCTTTTGCTTTTTCTCTCTTTTCCCAAAAAAGCTGTAAACCTCTAATGTCTTCTTTTACAGAATCCATTTTTTGGCCTGCTATAAGGGGCACCATCTCATTAATCAGTGAAAGCAGAAACAACACCCAAGCCCATAAAAAAATATAGGCCTGCCTTGCTAACTTTTGGAGCTCTACTGACAAATAAGACACACAGTTTGTTCTCAAGGCCTTTGAGAAAAAGCCACCTAGTGTCATTATGCACAGCTGCCTTTACACTGGACGTGAGATGGTGGTGGCTGCACAGAGTATTTTCTGTGTATTATCAACGCCAGTGATGTCAGTACACAGAGTGGTTCTTGAAAGGCTTCTCATCTCCAGGGGGTGGATGCTCAGGTATTGAGGGCAACAGGAAAGAGAAAAGTTGTTTGATTGATATTCCTTTATTTAGAAATAAGGACATAAAATCAGCCATACCTGGATCCAGTCAAGCACATAAAGCTAGCAGAATCAGCTGAAGCATGTAGCATAGGGACTGGCTTAGGCTCCTGCTCTTCTTGCTTATCTATTTTTGAACAGTCACGTTGTACATGTCTCTGTGGCTTTCCAAGACCCTTTTTGTCACACCCATTTTTGTGCTGTTTTATTTTTAGAACTTCAATGGAATGCACTGACTGTTATCCCAACTGCACTGATTCACTTGAAGTGGAGAAGTCCCACAAACTCTTCCAAAGGCCATAAAGTCAAAAATATTCAACTGAATTGAGTGAAGCTTTCCTCACAACTTTTGGCCAGCTATAAAAATACCAGACTTCTTCAGCCAGCTCTAGAGGTGGTAGAGAGAGATGGGAGAAGTTTATAATTAAAGTTTGGTTCTTCCAATTGTAGGGCTTTTAAATTGTTTTTTTCCCAATTATTTCCCTTAATTCTGCACAGCTCTCAGGGAATGCCACATTTGTAAATGTTATTGACTTCCATGATTATTCAATTTATATTACTTTTTCAATTTTGCAACTTTTGCTCCATTTTTTCTTTCCCTTACTGTATCTCTCACTGTTTGTCACACTGTTGCTCACAACCTTTTCAAGGAGTTTTGTAGCTATTAGTCAACTAGAAAATGGTCAAGCGATATAACTTTTGAACCTATTTCTCCGAAGACAGAATTTCACCTAATTTTCTTTGTGTGATGTGATGTAGGTTGTGAAGCTTCTTTGATATTTCTGTCAATGTGTAGGTCTACATGATACCTCAGCCACTGGAGAGGGCTTTTGCCCTCCCTAAGTCATGCTGAGCTGCTGAAGAAAGAGGGTTATGTTTAGATCTTATTTGTTTGAAGGCATAAATGTCAATTATTTTAATTCTTCCTGCCCTGATAAATGGCAATAAACCTTCCCTAACTATATCATGGCAAGTTGACAATCATATTCTCTTACCTACCTCCCACGTGTTATCTTCCCTTTTTTGTACAAAAATTAGAAATACAGTGGCCCACTTAGGAAAACATAAGAATTGGTATTATCTTTTGCCCAAATAAATCACAGGCAATAATTGATAATATTTCTCTGTATCCTTTTAACTTTCTCCTCTATTTCTGCAGCATGCCCTGAAGGCTTTTCTGTGAGAATGAGGAACTATGTGTTTCTCACGCTTCTTCTCTTCAAATGAGT
Organism: Pardalotus punctatus; assembly: GCA_013400915.1. Classification (NCBI taxonomy): domain Eukaryota; kingdom Metazoa; phylum Chordata; class Aves; order Passeriformes; family Pardalotidae; genus Pardalotus; species Pardalotus punctatus. The sequence goes on from VZTX01016138.1 coordinate 512,328, forward strand.
CCTTGGTAATTCGTGTTGGTTTTGCTGGCATAGTGCAAAGTGTCAACAATGGACCAACAGCAGTACAAGAACACAGGGAAAGAAAATTCCAGTTTAGATGGGATAAATGGGAAAATTTATTGATGTATTGAATGGACAGTGCTCTCAAAGTAGAGCCTTAAGTTGGCATTCACAACTTGTTCACCTCCTTTTTTTCTCCATTCATTATACTTCGCCTTTTCCATTCTCTCTCCAAAATTAATATGTTCAGTGCTCAAATTGAAAAGCATGGGTAGTCCTACATATTTCGCACTATCTTCTGTATATATTTCAAAGAGTAGGGGTCTATATAACAACCTATGCTGCTGGCTCAGCATTTCAGTTCGTTTAATGAGACACATGTGACAGCCCCACACGCATTACAGAGCAAGTCTAGAAGGAATATCTTCTTGTCAGCTCAGCAAAAGTATCTGTGTCTTCCAGCAATATGAGTCTGCGCCAGCCTGGCACTCCTCTGAAGACTGGAACCTGGTAAAAAAATGTGTTTCTAAACAAAACACACCTGAAACAATCAGTTTCTTTGAGGTTCTCTTGAGTCATGTTGTGCTGTCACATCAAGCTGCTGCCAAACCTTGTTACATGAGACAGTGTCTGATATGACCAAAGAAACCCCTTATACGATGTATGCTAACAGAACTGGATTATGTGTCTTTTTTCTTTTCCTTTTTTCTTTTTTTTCCCCCAAAAGAGAATGTGCTGTCTTCAAGACTGCTGTGTGTTCACTTGTCTAGCCTTCATTTATCTGTAAAACACACTCAGAATAGTCACACATTCTCAAGATGCTGGGATTGTGTTTTGTTTATTTATCCTTTCATTCTGAGCATCTACTCTTATTTTCTTTTTCTTTTTTTCTTTTTCCTTTTTGAAGCTTTTATTAAGTAGCAGTATCAAAGATCTATGGCTGAAAGATGACAAATCCTCTGAGAAGGTATGAGACAGCTCTTGCAGGGTATTTGCAGCACGAGGCTGACAGAGCATCTCTCCAGGATGCACTGTGAACAGAGCACAGGGCTGAGAATCATATTCTGTGGGCATTTTTTAAAGTTGAGGAAGAACCACGACAGGCATCTAATTCCACTTTTTGCACAACACAAGCCAAAGTACCTATAATATTTTCATATCCAAAAGTCTGAATAAACATTTTTTTTCATTCCAGATATTCATGCAAATTAAAGACTCCATATAATGGGGCAACGCAGCTGTACATTCTGTTGCTAAGTGCCTCTTATATTCACTTAAAACTGTTGTGCATTTAATTCCCAGCTTAATATCCCCATTGCCAACATCCTACATTAAAAAGTGTGGATTTTTTTTCATTCTTGTTCTGTATTTTAGACTTCAGTGTTCATAGTTTTAATGTATTTTGTGTGAAGCCACTGAGGGATAGAAATAAATTTTATTTTTTTTTAGTGGAAACATTGATACTAGAAATGAATTACAGCAGTTGAAAGCGTTATGAAAAATCCCTATATCATGAGACTTGCATTACAGCTGAAAAAAATCACACAAATTAAAGCCACTGAAATTTATGTAGCTTCTGTTCCCATGCACAGGCAACACCTTGCAGTGTCTTCTTTTGTTACTTCTATTTTGAGGAAATACCTGGTGTTCATTTCTTTCCCCCTCTAAGTATTCTTAAAATCAAACGGGTCATTTTTTAATCTTCTTATGGATAAACTAACTACATCTAGGATCTCTGGTTTCTAGACTTGTCACTTAGCTCGTATTAAGCCATAGTTCAGAATCATCACAAAGCTCTTGCATGTGTGTGATTGCCCCAGTGGTCCTGGGAAACACAAGAATCGATGCAATCACACCCAAAGTGCACGAGCACAGCAACTCTGCCTCATCCTGGCTGCCCTCGCCTGGCTCAGGTCACTTGGACAGGGCTGGTGGCCTGGAGCACCCTGGTTAGATCGAGTTTAGATGATGAGGCAAGATCAAGCACAGCCCATTTCGTGATTCATCTCTTATGGGTGTTAACCACAAGCTCCTGCCTTTCCCAGGGAGCCATCACTTCCTGTAACTCAAGGACACTTTTAATGAAACTCACAGCACATTCAGTAGTTTCTGTAGTCTTTCATCAGTCTTTCATGCAATCCATTATGCTCAGCTGAGTTATCATATCAGGTGTCACTCCTAACATGTTATTTTTTTCTTCTTCTGGAGGATTCTAGTATAGTGTTAAAGCATTCCTTCAACATGAGATAACAATTTGTTGTGATTCAAAATTCTGTTGCTACTGTGGGTAATCATGTAATCACTTTGTGCCTCTGGTCTTCATCTGTAAGATGGCAATAATTTTGCTGCTATGGGATGGGAGGGAGCATTGTGAGAATAAACCCATAACTACGTGGAATGTAAAGGGATATTGCAATAAGAGATGCTAGGCAAGATTTTACCAATAAAAAGTGGAGAATTCTTGCTGAAGATACAACAATTTGGAGGACTTTAATTCAGATTTCAACTGGGCAAAGAAAAGCAGCTTTGAAAAACAGTTTGATTTTTGTCTCTTTTTGCTCTGCAAAACTGTGTACACAGTAAGGAATAAAATAAATGGTTCATAACAATATTGTACACTTCATATCTCCTTAGATACTGAGCCTAGATGCAGTTGTTTAAGGGGGCAGACACAGCTTTGACCTGTGTTAAAACTCTGAACAATGCACAGATTTGTTGAAAGTTTCAAAGAATTTGTTTCCTTACAAATCTTTTGCATTAGTTAAATCAATGTGTCAAACCACAAGATGAAGTTTATACAGTTTGTCAGTGAGACTTGTGCTTTGTTTTATGCCAGCATTGTCAAATTCATGTCAAAAGAAGATTCTAGGTTAGCAATGGCAGACATGAAGAAAAATTGCAGTAAAATATACTGTGCTAGAAAAAATGAAATAAGGTGTTCTGGTTCAGGAGTTAGTCAGAAGGGAATGCACCACATCTGTCAGTAAATGATACATGAGATGGAGCTGAAATGTCCCAAATATATTTTATTACTCTTTGGAACTGCCTTTGTTTAAAATTCTTAATTTGTGCATAAATGTTTTGTTTCAGAGAGAAAGCCAGAAGATGGGAAATGATGTGACAGGTTTAATTATATTTAAGAGACTACAGAGGAGATCAAAGCCAAAGAGATAAAAGCTGCAACTACTGTATGGGCTGGAAACATCTTCTGAATCATAAGCACCCTTAAGTATAACGCCTCAGAGGCAGCCATCCTGAATTCAGGACAAAGGCACAGCTGACATGGAAATTCTCTATTTACAGAGTTTTATGACCTGTATTGGCTGCTCTTGGTGAGCTCTGTACTTAGGCAGGCACCAAAATGTCTGGGAACATTCATGAGAAAACAGTAAACCAAAGAGTGCCACCTAAGTCAGTGGCTCCAAAATAACCCCCCATGGGCGATATTTCCATGCGCTGTTTGCAGACATGGCATTTGACTGTGGCCCAAGAAAAATTAGTTTTGTATCAACAGATGTAATCAGAACCCCTACGGAGGTAATGGCCCTGTCACAGTTTTCATTAGCTACTAGGAATTGAGGAGGAATTGGCTTCCCCCACCACTGCCTTTTTATTGATGCTATATGGTCTGTTACTAAACCAAAGTCATCAAACTGCTGCCTCTCTTTTGTGAAAGGCAGTACTTCAAAAAGGAAGTGTAAGCCAAAGCAAGGTCCTGGCAATATTTTAACCAGAGGTGCATATCCATGGTTTTTGCTTCTGTTGGTTTACTCTAAATCCACTAATCCTATACTCTGCTTTCCTTAAAGCATTGCTGCTGTATTCCTCCTCTTCAGAGAAAAAAAACCCAGAATCCCCACTTCTCCCTGGGAAGCTTCTCCCCACTCTGTTCTCCCAGCCTCTGCACTCTGATCCTCTAGATCCAAATATCCTCCAAACCCAGTGTGCCTCCAACTCAAGTTTCTGATGGAAATTCCTTCCCTTCTTGAAGAAGGGCATGGCAAGATGTCTGCTGCCTCTGCTACAGAAAAAGAAAGAAAGGCATTAGGTTGCCTTGGACTTGGGGGCATTTGGTTGAACAGAAAGAGCAAGCCCTTTTCTTGGAGGGTAGAAGTCATGTACCCAGTGTGGTGTTTTGAGGAGGTGGAATCTGTTGTTGGTGCTCTGGGCTGAGTAAAGCTGTTGTTAGAAAAAATCTGATATTCAACATTGCCAAAGGATTGTTGGAAGTAACTCACCTCTGAGCTGCTCTCCAGGGTATTTATCATCTTCTCTGCCACTTTTTAGACATGGTAGTTCAGTTGACTTCTTTGCACATCTCAAAAGCCCAGTCAAGAGGATAAAATAAAAATGATCATAATTCTCTTAGTTCAGTTGAAACCTGTAAAAGTCATCATATTATCTAGCAGGGCTGCATGTGTTCTATATGCTTTCTGTTCCTGCTTTTCTTTATACATGTAAATGTAGAGGAAGATGATTACAAGGATGGAATACTTTTCCTAGATGAAGATAATTATAGGGATGGAACACCCTTCCTATGAAGAAAGCCTGAGAGGGTTGAGGTTGTTCAGACTGGAGAAGTCTGGGGTGATCTTATTCCTTTCAGCGCCTAAAGGAGGCCTACAAGAAAGCTGGAGAGGGACTTCTCAACAAGAGTGTGCAGTGATAGAACAAGGGGAGAATGGCTTTAAACCAAAAGAGGGCAAGTTTAGATTGGATATCAGGAATAAATTCCTTAATGTGCAGGCGGTGAGATTCTGGAAACTGTTGTTGAGAAAAACTGTGGATATTCCAACTCTGGAAGTGTTCAAGCTCTGATTGGATGGGATCCTGAGAAGCCTAGTCCACTGGAAGGTCTCCCTGCCGATGGCAGCAGGGAGTTAGAACTAGATGACCTTTTATTTCCCTTCCAATCCAAACCATTCTGTGATTCTGTGACAACATAAATATACGTGTCTGCTAAGTGCTGTCACATGTTCATGCAGTCCCTTGCAATCTATACACCAAGACTGAATGTTTTTTTTTCCATACAGCAGACTGTACTCAACAGGTATAATGGGATTGCTGTAGAAGGTATTCTTCTTAGCACTGGAGGCTTGTTAACTGCAATTAAAAAAATTCTGGGTGCTTCTTGGAATTATTGGCATGCAGTGCAGTGAGAAGAGGTTGTCAGAGACACACGGAGCACACCGTGCATGTAAGTACCCCAGATCACATAAACTGCCGCCTCAAGGCTAATGCATGTAGACTTATTGATCTGTTATTGCAGGTTAGACCAGCTCATCTGAAGTGTAATGAAACTGTGTAGCCTTAAAGGATAAGTCTGCAAACACATTCATAGTGGTGCCAGTGGATTCTGTGTCAGAATCCACCTCTTGTTTGCTCACGTAGCAATAAACCAATTTAATCACAAACTGGCCAGGGAAAACCCTGGGTAGACTAGATGACCACAGATGTTACGACCTTACACTCTTTTAGCATCAGAGAGAGTGATTTAATATGTATAAATTTTGGTTAAGGTTTGTCCAACTGTCTGCAAAATTTGATGCTTGTGCAGAGTGTTCTGTGCTGCTTCTCAAAGGCCTGTTTTTGTTATTCATATTTATGCCCAGGGGGACTATCTCATCATTTGAACATTGATAACTGGGCAGGAGAAAAAGGATCAATCTTGGTGATACTTTTAGTAGTACTTATTTGTGGCAGTCATCCTAGAGAGAGGTTGTTATATGGCATATCAATACTGCTGCCTGTGAAGAATGTGAAAGTGCATGAAAATGAAAGCTCTAGGAATTTTATGAAGTAGAACTGATAGGGATCACTTCCAGTATCAGACAAGAACATTTTTTACGCGTGCTATTGGAAAACACTGAAAAGAACTTCAGAAGCGTGTAGTACTTTTAATGTAGCTTTTCCAGACACTACTAGATAAAAAGTTGTGTGCACAAACTTTGAGTGGCAAAATATATATTGCAACCGTAGCATAGATAAAAGGTGTGTGTGTGTGTGTGTAAACAACCACAATATATCAAACCACTTGGTTTCCACAAGGAGGCTGTCCAGGTTTTTATAAGAGGATTTTTTTCTTTTATCTCTTGTATCTAATCAACTGAAAAAGGAGAGAATCTTATGAATAGGGTAGGGAACACTTCAGACACACAGAATATACTTTCCTGTGTACATCTAGATTGTACATGTTGAATAACTTCTGCAGCTCCAAATTTACATAGCAATGTTACTAAAGCCATTAGACACGGCTTACAACTTCAAACCAACATTTTAGCATCTCTGAAGCACAAACAATTTTTCTTAAAGCTGTGTGAAAACCCGCATTTTCACAGTCCATTTGGGTTTAACCTTCTGTAATCAATACAAGCTTTTTCCCTTCCTCTCCACTCACTGACAGCATCAAGAAGGCTAAGGCTTTGGCTTTGTGTCAAATTTAGGAAAGACTTATCCTTTTTTTTCCAGAAGGTGTCAGAGGAGGTAAAATGATATTTCCAAGTTCTTTTCAGTGTCAAAAATTCCCTCTCTGAAGTACCTTACTGGCTATAGGGCAGGAGATAAGAGAAATCCCGGAGTGTGGGGTTTGGGAGTAAATGGGGCCAGCAGAATGCTCCATGGGACTGCCTGTGCTCAGCATTTGTCATTCCCAAGTCCGTTGGGGCATACAGTCCAGTATTAAATCTAAAGCCCTTAAACCTCCTTAAGACTGCCCAGCTGTTTTGCAGGCACAGCCTCAAAGACTTGAAAGTCGTGGTGTACAATGGGGATTTTAGAGCAAAACCGAGATCCAAGCCTTTGGTGGCTTGAATGCATGGATATGCTACAGGAGATCTCTGAGAAGCAACACATGCTGCAGAAAACTCCCCGAATACAAGCAGATAGGAATTCAATCTGTGCATCGTTGAGTGCTTTTTCACTTCTATTATAAGGCATTAATGAACTACATTTCCTAAAAACAAAGGGAGCACATGAATTTATTATTTCCTCATAAAGGCAAGAACATCTAAAATAAAGTGTCACAGCCACAGTCCATTTACTGACAGTGCTAAAATTTCTGGTAAACCTTTTTCCTCCACTCTATCCTTACAATTTACATAATGGAGCACTACTCCTAATTGTTTAAAATCCATACTCCAAGGGAGCTGAACAAATGAATGTCTGGAAGTGTTGAAAATACTTTTTTTCCCCATAAAGCAATGCTGAAAAAAAGGGTATTATATATTTAGGAAAATGGTTTTAGTTCAGTGGCATTTCTCACACTGAAATTGTTTCAACAAAAGGTTTCCAGCCACTGCAAAGGAATAGGTGAATGCTTAAATGAAAAAAAAAAGGGCAAGTCCTCCAGTTAATCAGTGGAATTACAGCTAAAACCACAAAACTGTTGTTTAAATAATGCTGTCAGAGCAAAAGATCATTAACTGTAAACCACAGTACCTTTATACTTGCCAAGTTTTCTGTTAGGTGAAGGGGATGGGGGGGTGTGTGTGGGATGTCCATGTGTGTGAAGGAAATGCAATACCAGCTTTAGGACTGAATCAAAATACACAGTTTTCAAATAAGAAAAATAAAAGCATAATTTTCAGAAGACAATGATGAGAGGAAATGGCCTCAAGCTGCCTTCACTGGGGGAGGTTCAGGAGGGACATCAGGAAGAATTTATCCACTGAAAGGCTTGTCAGGCACTGGAACAGGCTGCTCAGGGAAGTAAGGGAGTCAGGATCCCTGGAAGTGTTCAGAAAAAGCTGCATGTGGCACTTGGTGCCATGGTCTAGTTAACATGGTGGTATTCAATGGAAGGTTGGACTTAATGTTCTTGGAGGTATTTTCCAACCTTAATGATTCTATGATTATTAATAATAGTTAATTTACATTATGAATGAACCAACTTATCCATTTTAAGCAGTATATAGTACTAACTGCAGTGGGACAGCCCCACCATGGCTGTTTCAGCATGACTTTCCTGCACTGTGCTATTTGATGACTTTCTAGTAACAAAATTAATGCACTTTAACAGAGAAAAAACCAACAAAACTAGCATGCAGAGTGAAGCAAGAAGGTATTTCCTACCTTTCCCAGGAAAATGAGCTTTATCTTGTGCGCTCTGCTGGATCTTTGAGAAAAAACAAAGCATTCATGGTAAATCCTGACAAGCTTACTTTGGGTTTCAGAAGGTCTCTTTCTCTGATAAAGATGCCAACAGTCCTAATATGGCTATAACGCAGAAAAAAAAAAAGAGTTTTTGCTGTACCTAAGGTCTTTCAGGTACAAAATCTTTGTAGAATTCACTGAAAAATAAAGTCTGGCAGCAAGTACATAATTTGCAGCTTTTTCAGGGTCATTGGGGTCCCTTGAGTAGATGATCAGAGCATCTGAGAAGCTTTAAGAACATGTATTATTAAGACAGAGGGTAGCCACTGCTGGCTAATGAATAATATTAATTCTACCTTAAAATACTGGTGTTTTTATCCTGTGAGCCTGTTCTCTGGCCATGCATTTAGAACTGCTGCTGGACTAGGAATGCCACATTAGTGACCCTGTGAGGTGGATGGTGACCGTGAGGACAGTGATCACAACACGGGGCTACATCCTGAGAACACTGCACGTAAGTTTAACACCTGTCTTAAGGAGCCAGAAAATTATCTGAGTCCCCAGGATCAGTGTATCCTGATTTTAATGAAATACCTAAATGTACTTTGTATTATTATGGGACAGCACCATCATTACAAACAAACAGAACAGATTTGTTTGTGAGTGTCAGAATTTTCTTTTTTTTTCTTTAGAAATCCATCCTTTGGCAGTCCTAACATCCTCCATGGTTTAATTTTTAAGGCAATTCTTTCTGTAGTTCTGCTGTCACTGTAACAATGCAAAGTAGTGATTAAATAGATACCTCCTGCTGGCTAAGACTCCTCTGTGATTTGTTCTGGGATTGAATGCCATTCTATTTTTAAATGTTGGGCAATTACATAGCAATAAGCTAAATCTGAGAAATGCAGTAATGTTAAAATTTAAAAAAATACATTTTTCTAATTGTAGTAGAATAGCTAAAGCAAAAGGGGATTTTTTGCACTCTGTAGCAAACAATTAATGGTATTTAATATGAGAGAAAAACACACGGATTTTAAAATAGATTATGAGTATCTACACTTGGCTATTTGTGGTGGACACAGAAAGACACCTTTGTGATATTATTCATAGTTCTAGAAATTTCCTTGAAATATGTTTTATTTCTTCAGTTGTATTTAAAGCAATAATGTTGAAAGAGTGAATCACCACTTGCATACAAATGTCTCTAGGAATAGCTGATACATCCAGTTATCTCACTAGCAGTCAAATAGCAGCTCTAGATGAAGAGGAGGAACTGGAGCTGCAATAAGAACAAAAACTATTATTTATAAGAACATGTCACAAAATAATCCTTAAAAGTGCTGAAAATTCAGAAAACTTCTCGACACACATGACCTAGAAGTATCAGCCATGTTATAAATGTATATGTTTTGGATAATAGGATGGGAGATTGAATATCGAGGCAGACTTAACAAAGAGGTAAAACACATTCAGGGTGCTCTTCACTTCTCCTAGTGCTGCTGATGTGGCATCTTGGCAGTTTAGCACTGACAAGAAGTACTAGGCTTCTTATTTCATGTCCCAGCATTGCTGGAATGAGAGAATGTATCTCTGTGCATGAATTTATACAGAAAAAGATATAAATATATATGAAACAATTAACCGCCTGGAAGAAAATGATTATGTTTTTTTTACTCCCACAGTGTTGCCCAAGTAATCAGAAGGTTCAGTAGCAATACTGAAATTTCTTTCAGCTCATCATTAACCCTTCTCATTTGGCATTCCCAGCAATTAACCCCCGTGCCCTGAGACAAAGCGTCACAGTGGGTGACAGAGACGCCACCGCCAGCCCTAAAGCTCCTTGTGCCAAGGACTTTGGCAGTGCTGTGCCCCAGTCCCTGCAGCATGGCAGTCAGGGCTTGGGATCCCGGCTCTGCTGTTAATCTGCAGCTCTGCTCCCTGGGCTGGGCTCCAGCCAATATTTATTTCATGCAATAAAGAGGGAAGGAGTGTGAATTTTTCACTGATACCTGAAGCTCTGCTGTTCTTTGCTCCTTTGGGCTGGGCAGGTGATACCTCCCAGCTGGTGCTGGTGAAGGTGGGCGCTTACCTGTACAGGTAGATAAGGAGAGGCTTATTGTTCATCAATTCAGGAAAAGCAGCTGCTTGTGAGTTTTACAACTCGGGAAGCAGGCATTTAAAAGAATTTCAACTAGACATTTGTGAAGGACAACATGTACTCTAAGCTCTACTCAAGTTCAGTTTGAGCGCTGTGGCAAGGTCTGGGGACAAAAATGTGAGGTTTCTCTGTTGTCACAACAGCAGCTTGAGCACCGTCAGAGATGGCAGCAGATGTCCAGCCTTGTCTGTTTGCTGGAGTGCATGGCAGAGCCTCATTCAGTCCTGAAAAATGCCTGCTGCAGGGCTTCCAAAGAAACTACTGTCTAGGAGAACGAGTGTCTTGCCTTCCCAACAACCTTACGTTGCTTTATTAAATGACAGTTAGATTTTATATTATTTTAAAATTAATTTTATAAAAATTCACTGGCTTAAAGGCTGGGAAATAAGAGGATTATGGAAAATGGGAAAATAATTGCTTGCTTCACCTGACTGTCATGAAGGTAAATAAACTTAAGGCAGACTATGAAGCACCTGGAATAGAGACTCAGGGTTTTCAGCTTGAGCCCATTAATGCAAAGATCTAGAGAAGAATCAAAACTTGCTCTGGGGCAGCAGTGCTGATACAAATTACCTCATTTAAGTAAGGAACACAACTAATGAAAGTGATTCACAGTTGCTGTGTTATTTTGTTCATGAGTTTTCTATCCAGCTAACAATCCTCCATTTATTTTCTGCTTTCAATTACTTTGTTAACTTGTGGGGTTTTTTTTAGATTTTTAAAAATATATACTCCTGTATTTGTACTATTTTAAGGTCTCCCACTGCTCAAATGCTTACGCTATTCCTCATAAAACTCTTAAAACAGAGTGGTCTTTTCTGTTTGGTTTTAGAAGGGTTGAATGTCAATTTAGCCTTTGCTCAGTTTAATAAATGCATCCCATTTTATTGAAGATTCTGGGCAACTAAGAGAAAGCCAAGCCAAAGTTGTGGTGAATGTTGCATTTCTCAGATGCAGATTTTGCTTGTTTTGTTAACTGTGACAAGTTTGCCATTCTAAGCCATTGCTGTCTACCTTAATGCACATAGACAAGATTAAAACAAAGTAATGTAGGATGAAGCAAAAAAGCTTTCACGATCATATGAAAACAAGCAAAATTTACAAATTCACTGCTGACCAGAAACATTTTGGTTTTGTGCAGTTTTATTCTACTGTGGGGAAAACTGCCTAATCAAGCCCTGCACATATAAATGATCCATGATTAAGCCTACCTAAAATGGAGGGTAAGGTGTTAAAGGAATCAAGAACCAAAAAGGTGTGGCTTCTCTTACAGTTTTTATGTTTTTCCTGAGTTTGAATTTGTCTCTCAGGGCATCTGAAACTCTTAATGGGCATGTCTTTGCCACTATTTATATTCTCAGCAAAATGACATAAATATATAAGTAGGTCCAGATGGATAAGTAATCATCCATGACAATCCAGAATATATTTGTGATAATTGAGCCCAGTATCACTAAATAACATGAGAGAAGGCAGAGCAGTGACTCAAAATAGTAGTAAACTGCATCTTGAAGAGGTTCAGGGTCTTTGGTTAGAAACAGAACATAGACTTTTCTCCAATATGTCCTCCGATCCTGTCATGTGCAATTTCTCGCTGGAGGTGAAGGAACAAAGCACTTGCTCTTTGATGGATGGGATTTGTTTGCCTTTTGCTGAATGGTTTGAGAATAGCTAATAATTTCCAGATATGTAGGATCTAGGTTTTATGAGTGACAACCTGTCAGTGATGAAGGAATGGACTCTGCTGGGTGGAAGTGAAATCCATTTTATTCTAGGCAACCACCTTTTATAATGCCATACAAACAACCAGTGATCAGTTTTGCAACCCCTTTTTTCCCCAGTAACACAGCATTCTGCAGGCAGTGTCCTTGTCCAACATCCCGTTAGGCATTAGTAGCCAGATGTGCAGGTTAAACTGTTCTGTTCTTATCAAGGTCTCAGTTCCTTGCTTCCTCTGTATGATTATCTCTCCCAAGGCTTAACATTCACCAAGGCCAAAAATCACTGTTGCTATCCATATTGCCAGGGGCTAATTCCCCACACCTCCCTCTTTCCTGTTTTTTGAAGGGTTCATATACCTCAATGTTAAAATAATCTGTACTTGTAAAGTCATTATTAAGATTATGACCGATCATTTGTTGGACACAGGATAGGACACATGAGATACAGATTACAATTAATAAAAAACTTATTAAAAACAATTATGCCACTGACAAAGAGACTCACAGTATGGGGAACTAAAAAGGTGGTGTTTAATATTTTCAGGAAGAGAGCTGCTTCTTGAAGTACGTGGTTACTTTTCCAGAGCTCATATGGCCAGAGCTTGGGGTCGGGCTGTTTAGGCAGGAGAGAAGTTTTCTAGGTGGAAATGCTAACTCTGACCTTACTGAATGTCTTTCTGGAAGCGCAGGGCAAGGAATATCTGAAGAAGGCCGGCAGGAACACAACAGTATGATGGTGGCTGCAGTGGGACACGAGGTTTTTGTTGGCAGGTTGCCTTCATACACTTCTAGGCACGCCTTGGTTTTGGGAACCCTGCCCCTGCTCCTGCCTCGGCTGCGAGGGCTGGATGGTGACCAGGTCACTTTTTCTCTCTCTGGGCTTCCTTTCTTCAGAGGCGATCGATGTTTGCTTAGAGGAATCCCAGAATTTTTACGGTCCTGTTGCTAGCCAGGTAGGCTGGGAAGGTGGTTTTTTTGGGGTTGGTGGGGCTGTTACACTGTGCATTAGGATGTTAGTTCTTTGTTGTAGTTGCTTCAGCGTTTTCCATGTTATTTTTGGGTTTATTTGGGTAAATATTTAATACTATTAAAGTTAAATTCTATTACATTTCAATAATATTAAAGTCTATTACTTATAAACTCTATTAAATCTAAATTCAATTAAAATTAAATCTATTAAATTTAAATGTTATCAGTTTCAAACCTATTAACTTTAAATAAAATCTAAATAATGTTATGTTTAAAATTATTAATTTTAAATTTAATTTCTATTCAAATGACATTCTCTTAAATTTAAGTTCTATTAAAATTAATTTTAAATTCTATTAAATTTAATAAACTCTGTTAAATTTAAATAATATTAAATTTAAGTAATGTTACATTTAAAT